>PITA01002001.1:0-174799 GCA_004023965.1 Spilogale gracilis
TTAACCTCAATAATATTTAAATTACAACTAAGAGTAACTGTTTTTGGCATATCCCTCGAGACAAAACTCTTCTGTTTACTAGAACATATGAATGCTGAATATTCTATTTGTTCAATGAGTGGAGTCATCAAGTCCTGATCACAAGGTTCAGGAATATATCAGAAGTTAGGGTTCTCTATATTGAGGAATGGCCACTACAGATGGCTGTGGTCTGGTTTAAGATTAAGGTTCTTGCATATTCACATTCTTTTTTTTTTTTTTTTTCGGGTTCTAAGTCAGGTATTCTTTATTTGGAATGCCAAAATAAAAGCAAAGAAAACAGGCAAATGCAAGCATAACAATACAAAATCAATTTAGCATTCAGGGGACACTCCAGAATATTTAAGATGTATACAATGAGTTGGCCCATTTTTCCTCCTATTGGATATTGTTTACATCATATGTAGATATATGTATGTCTGTGTGTAATTATTTTGGTTTCCTACATTCATTTTAGTGTGTATGAGTGTTTTTCTCTTTTTCTGCTCCCATGACTTTATCATTCACACATTATTCTGTGCTCTGCAATGCTATTGTGATGCCCCTCCTTTGTTCCCCATACTGCAGGAAGATTCTGCAACTGACAAAACTTTGCAAACTTTAGTTGGTGAAATTATAAGGATGATATTCAATAATGTTGTATTTCAGAACATGGCCAGCAAACCACAAGAGAATGCTTAACCCCAAATCCAGAAGTACAGAGCACTAAGGGTTTTTCTCAAGGCAGACAGTAAAGGGTTCTACTCAAATTTACTTGAATGCCAGAGAACGGGGCTAATCCCACTTTGTCCATTATATAATACAAATATAAATACTATGCAAGTATTAACTTATAAGAATGGTTTTCATTTGAGTTTAACTGTAATAAAAGCAAAGCAAATGTCAGAAACAGCACAGGGAGGTTAAGCATGTTGACTTAACATTACACCTGACTTATATGCAAAAGTATCAGGTTTTTCTGCCTTCCTGAATTATTCCATATGGAAATGATTCATTTCCTTAACATCTAATGTTTATCAATGGGGGATATTATTTTTAGAGATTGCCCATAACAATTTATATTTGGATGGGAGACTTGTAAAAGTATATCTTAAATATCTTGCATTTCAAAAATAATGGGGTCAATTTATAGTTTTTGTGCATCAAATATTATTAGCTAAAATTTTCAAAAAATATTTATATCAGTTAATTATGAGAACTGATTATAAACTGTATACAATAAATTCTAATGAGCCATGTAAATCTTTTTCTGGCTACATTCTCAAGGCAATCATAATAAATAGTAATATTTTTAGAAAACATTTACACTTCCAATTCTGTGTCAAGAATTCATACCCTATTTAGTTAACTCTTTCAATAGTTAATTTTGTTTTACTGTGTTATGTTAGTCACCATACAATACACCATTAGTTTTTGATGTAGTGTTCCAAAGATTCATTGCTTATGTATAACACCTTCTATACCCCAGTGTTCTAGAATAATTGAGTGGCATTCAATTTCAAAGCAATATTAGGTTTTTGTGATACAACTTGTGTGGCTTAGGCTGACTATTTGACTTAAGCACAATTCCCTTTATTTCTAAAACAAAATGTTACCACATCTCTCTCTGTATACTATGCAAAGTGTCCCTCCATTCTAGAGATCCCTAAAGTTATCACAAACTACAGGATATCACATAGATATTTATGAATGTCTCAAATAGGAAAAAAAAACCCACCTTACATAATGGCCTCATATTTTGGTCATTCTTAATAGTTAAAATGTTTTTCTCATTTTCTTAAAATCTTCATGATACAACACAAAGAAAGAAGCCAGAGGGAAAGTTTTACTTGAATAGCAGCTTGTGCAATTTAATCTTCAGAGTTAAATGAGCTTTCTGTTACCGTTGAATTTTTCTACCAGTACTGCTGTAAATTGAGATGTTTCTATCCTGTCTATTCAATGATTCAAAGCTGAGAAGTTAATGACTTTGCCAGTTTCTAACGAAATCCCTTTGAACTGCAGAAAATGACAGATTGAAAATCAGTAGGAGCCTTATTTTGGATGTTCTTTAAAATAGGAAGACATTTTTTTCCCCTGACCAAAGAACTAATGAAAAAGGTGTGTGTGTGTGTTTTTTTTTTCCACATTTGATATTCTTTAAAACTTGATGATCGTGGCCTATAGTACAAATGAACTGAAAGCATTTGTTCTCTATCCTTTCTGGCATACACATAGTACCTCTTTCTTTGCTCTCCCTCTTGCTCCCAAACGCTAGTTCAATAGAATTAGATCATGAAATTTGAAGGGACCTGGGAGGTCATCCGAGAATATCATCTATTCTACATAAAAGTCTGTTGACAACATTTTAGCAATGTGGTAATCTCACACATACTTGGAGAATCACGGGAAGGTGCTACCTTCCTACCCCATTAGGTTCCTGTCATTAGTAGGAAATCATTCTGGCTCATGGAAGCCCTAATATACAATATAGATAGCAGAGTCCACATGTTTGTTCTAATTCCATCAGGTTCGATAATGCTGGGATAAACTGATAATCGGGGTTTGGGAATTATCTACATCTGTATTCTCCTAGAGGTCCTTCTCTAGTTTGGTGTTAGGAGGGTTTTAAAAATTTCATGCAGAAATAAGCATATTAATTACTAATCTAAAAATTATTATTTCCAAGCCTTGTTTGTTATACCCCTATTAACATTTATTGAAGTCAGTGTGACTTTTTAGGCACTACTCATAATTAAAATTTTATTGAGATTATGTAAAAGATTTTTTTTAACCTCAAAAGGCTGTATGGAGCAGTGTTGTTGGAAACTCAGGATGGCTAACATTTATCAAGCACGTATTTAATACCAAATACATAAAATTTTAGATATGGTTTATATTAATCTTTGCCTTAATTATCAAAATGTAGAGCTATTATACCCATTTATAAATCAAAGTTTTTTCTGCTCAATCCCTTTTCCATAAACAAAACCTCCTTGAATTATTATCAAATCAAGGTTCCAAATGAGTACCGTTCAAGTAGATTTTTTAAATAAATTATTTTTCATATATCAAAACTCTCAATTGCAATTATTATTACTAAATTTTATTCTTGTGTTTATCTCATTTTCAGATTGTTAGGGGTAATTTTGTTAAGTAAACATTTTTATAAATTAAATATATTAGAAAAAAGTTACAGAATCTTAACACCAAGTTCATAAGAAAATGGAAGACAATATGTAATGAAAATGATTGCTAAATTTTCATTGATACTTTTATTGTTTTCTCACATATATTTCAATAGACCTCATCTAATAACCTGGTAGAACCCTGAATGCAATGCAGTGGATATGGGGATATCTGTGGGTGAACACCCAAACATCTAACCTTGACAGTGACGGTACAATCACCTATTCTTTCTAGACCCATCACTTTTTCTTCCTTCTGTGAAAATATTTCTGTATTTTAAAAATTATTTAAATCTTCTTTCCTACTTTATATTACAGACGAGAAAAGCCATTGTATCTGATGTCATTAAAAAAGCCCCCAAACACATGGATTTAAAGTATCCCTAAAAACAAATGGAGAATTTTGCCTTTTGATAAAGACTGCTTATTATCTATATTTGTCAGAAAAAAATTAATATAATAACATTGCTCCGGATTATGCCTTTATGATATTTATAATTATAAAGGGCAAAAAACCTTTTCTTTTACTATGGATCACAGAAAAATTAGCAAAACATGGATAAAAAAAAAGAAGACATTTTCTATGTTCCTTCTGCAAGATGCTTATATGTAGTCCAACAGTATAAAGTGTTCAGTGTTAAAAATATTTGTATCATCAAACAAATATATGATTCATTTGATCAGTTTCAGAACTATGTAACACATTATAATTTTTATATTTTCCAGGATTGCCACATAGCTAAGAGATAAAACTACAGTCATTTAGATCCCAGATATCTTCATTTAAAAATTACTTCAGAGCATTTATTTTGTTCTTTTTGGCTAATTTTTATTTTAACACATTACTTCATGCTTTTTAATTCTATTTCTCTTGGAGGGTGAAATTAAATTTTAGAGAGTAGTTATAATTTTAAAAGTTTGATGTAAAATCCAGAATTATTTTAAAATAGTTTTTGTTAGCATCACTTTTTCAAAAACCCTTGATTAGTGTTGAAGGGGAGAATCATGAAGAGATAGTTTGGAAGGTAAATACATGAATACATAAATAATTATCTTTCTATTCTATTGCCCCAAATCAAATGCTTTCAAACACTAATAGGGAAAATACATCATGTATTTTCCTTTATAAAGAAAAGTACTTGTTTAATTAACATAAATAGTAAATAAATATGTATCATCTTATGTAACATGAGAGTCATGTAATTAAATGGAATATAATATGGAAATCTTTAATATTATTAAGTTTATAATTCTGAAAATACCTTAAGTAGTCAAAAAACAAAACTTCATTTTCATACCACATCATAGATTTCACAGAGCACAGCATGTTTAAGTTCTGGTACAATAAGGATTACTAACTACTGTACTGTATTGGGATATGTGTTAGTATCATCTTTTGCAATAATTTATTTGTAGAAGAGTTTTTCATTTGTTTTTAAATTGTCTCTTCAGTGAGTGCTGGGATACTTAGAAAAGTAGCCATTTTAAGTACAGTTCTTTTTTTAAAATTTTATTTATGTATTTGACAGATAGAAACACAGCTAGAGAGGGAACCCAAGCAGGGGGAGTGAGAGAGGGAGAAGCAGGCTTCCCACTGAACAGGGAGCCTGATGAGGGGCTCGATCCCAGGGCTCCGGGAACATAGCCTGAGCCAAAGGCAGTCGGTTAAGGACTGAGCCACCCAGGTGCCCCTTAAGTATAGCTCTAATGTGGCCTTAAACATGTATAGGAAATGTATAAAATGAAATGTTTATGCACTAAGATGTTTTCTTTATTTTTCTACCTTTTGTTGTTTTTGAGACAAGTTATTTTTTGTGACAAACAGTTGTCATGAGCAAAAATTCTACCTCTATGTTGCCATAGTTCATAATAAAACTGGTCAAATTTGCACCTCAATTCAGGCTTTAACTTGAAGGCTTGATTGACAGGATAAACAACAGCTAAACAAGTTTTATTGTAGAATGAAATGTCTTACCATTCCTGCTCTCCGGGCGATCACAGTGTGAAAATGTCCATCCGACACCTTCTTCATGGTGGTGAGTTTATATGTACCACTGCCCAGATTGTAAGAGAATCTCAATCTTTCTTCAGCAATTTCAAGGGCCAAAAACTCAGCCCGGTCCCCTGTCTGGTTGTCATAGTTGTAAAGCAGTAAAGCATGACTTTTAATAGTTGCAAATTTGACATATATATAGTTGTTATTGGGGTCCAAGCTGGGAAATTCCATGTATGATAACTCCTCAAATCCATAGCTATTCAACTCACAGTGTTTTCCAAAGACACCTGTAGATGGGAGAATTGATAAATTAACACATGAAATTCCAGTGAACTATTAGTACATGACTTTGATTAGGATATTTTCAAGTTACCATCGTGAATCACACTTTTATATTTTTTTAAAGATTTTCTTTATTTGACAGAGAGAAACACAGCCAGAGAGGAAACACAAGCAGGGGGAGTGAGAGAGGGAGAAGCAGGCTTCCTGCCAAGCAGGGAGCCTGATGTGGGACTCGATCCCGGGTCTCTGGGATCATGACCTGGGCCGAAGGCAGTCGCTTAACCAACTGAGCCACCCAGGCATCCCTGAATCACACTTTTAACAACCTTTTTTTTTTTTTTTTTTTTGTATTATTCTTCAAAGAAAACTGTCTAAATAAATTGAAATAGAATAAATTGATGATCTTTAGACCTTACCAGAGGTGAGAACTGCTGTATTTATTTTTCTTTGGCCAACTAGGAAACATATCTAAGTAGGTCCCATTTGTAAAAATTAGAATTAGTGGAACAAAGTGTGTCTGAAGAGATTTCTTTCCTGGAAAACTTTCAAAATTAGTTTGTCAACCTCTTAAAAGTTTTAATATGCTGTAATTTTCAACTGACATACTTCCTTTATAATATGTAATTATCAAAAACAATTTCAAAGCAATTGAGGATGGTAAATTTTGTCTGACCTTAAAGAGTATTAGTCTCTGTCCTCGTGGTATTTTTAAAAGCTGCAAGATCAGGAAAGGGAATCACCACTGTTAGGAAAGGAAATAACTGTCTTAAGTTTTTATCTCTTTCTTGTTTTATACCTTCTTTGGGTATGATTTACAACAGGCTACTTTAAAATAGCTTTCTGCTTTTTTCTGAAATCCAGCATTCCCACTTGTTTGTGCTGGTTCTTTTTCAACTTGAAAAATGAGTTTTATTGACATTACAAGGCTATGCCAAAATTCTTTTCCCACAAATATTAGTCAACTATAGCAAATGATTGGAAAATTAACCCATGCCAATACATCATGATTCTTATTAAGAACCTTGCAAAAGTTCCATTCCTTAATTTTGGCTGTACATCTCTTGCAAATGCATTAAATTTAGAGTCAGGGAATTGTTCAGCTAGAATAAACTAATGCCATCATTTTACAGAATATTTAAAACTTGCCTGAGGTCACAGAACCATGGGAGACAGAGCCAAAATCTGAGGCCAGACTTACTGATCCTGTAGTTGTTTTGATTGCACCACATCTTTCTTTTGTAAGATTTTATTTATTTATTTGACAGAGGAAAACACAGCCAGAGAGGGAACACAAGCAGAGGGAGTGAGAGAATGAGAAGCAGCCCTTCCACCAAGTAGGAAACCCGATGTAGGTTTCGATCCTGGGACTCCAGGATCATGACCTGAGCCGAAGGCAGATAGGCAGATGCTTAATGACTGAGCCACTCAGGCACCCCAACTGCACCACATCTTACATCCGAATGTTCTTTAAATTAAAATGGCCTAGAAGCTGTTATAAAAGCTTGTGTTGTTTATCTTTCCCTGCTCTGTCAAGGCTGAGATAATATTCATTATAAATATGTAGGAAATACGCATGTTATTTATTTTTCAACATTAACTGAAGTTAAAAAGCAAAAAAAATATAGAAAGTACATATCCCAGGCACCTGGTGGCTGAGTGAGTTAAAGCCTCTGCCTTCAGCTCAGGTCATGATCTGAGGCCCGCATCAGGCTCTCTGCTCGGCAGGGAGCCTGCTTCCTCTTCTCTCTCTGCCTGCCTCTCTGCCTACTTGTGATCTCACTCTGTCAACTAAATAAATAAAATTTAAAAAAAAATTACATATACCATGTATATCAAATATCATACATTTATATATGATATATCATAATTATATGACATATATCATGTAGTATTATATTTATAATTTATATTGTATATAAAACATATATACAAAATTTAAAAGTTTATTTATATTAAATATACATTTAATATATTACGTATACCTTACTTATATATACACAAAGAGTAACCAAACTCAAAAAAAACAAAGTAAACTATACAAATGAAACAGATTATTGAGGGAAAAAAAATGTTTATTCTCTCAGGCCTCTCCTGATTAAATTTTGATAAAAATATGAACAATGGGCTTAAAAATTAAATATAGGTGGCCCAGTAGGGTAAGCATCTGACTCTTAGTTCCAGCTCAGGTGGTGATCTCAGGGTTGTGAGGTAGAGCCCCACATCGGGATGTGTACTGAGTGTAGACTCTGGTGAAGTTTCTCTTTCCCTCTCCCTCTACCCCTCCCTGCCCCATTCTGTCTGTCTGTCTCTCTCTCTCACAAATAAATAAATCCTTTAAAAAATTGCATATAGGACCCCTGGATGGCTCAGTCAGTTAAGCATCTGTCTTCATCTCAGGTCATGACCTCAGGGTATTGGGATGTTGTCCTGCGTTGGGCTCCCTGCTCAGAGGAAACTCTGCTTCTCCTTCTGCCTCTCCCCCTGCTCACGCTCTCTCTCAAATAAGTAAATAAAATCTTTAAAAAATTTAATATAAATATATGTAGAAAGAATATAGATACTGGAACAATGTCCTGTATTTTTATTCAAATTGATACTTGATACAAATTGATTCAGATATTTCGAACATGAAAATATTTGTTGGGGCACCTGGGTGGCTCAGTTGGTTAAGCGACTGCCTTCGGCTCAGGTCATGATCCCGGAGACCTGGGATCGAGTCCCACATTGGGCTCCCTGCTTGGCGGGAAGCCTGCTCCCCTCCTCTCACTCCCCTGCTTGTGTTCCCTCTCTGGTTATGTTTCTCTCTGTCAAATAAATAATAACATCTTTAAAAAAAAAAAAAGAAAATATTTGTTTATGGAATTTTTTTGCTTAAAGGGCTTTGTTATTGTTTATAGAGAAAGGTAGAAATAAAATAAAATTTAAAGAAGATTTTAAAACAGCCCTTCAAATGAAATGCCACAAAATAAAACTGCATAAAGATCAAGAGAAATTATTAAAATTACTCTAATAAGGAATATTCTATTGTGGGTAGTTACACATATATATACATACATATGAAGTCACCATTACACAGTCTCCCTTTATAAAATCTTAGGCACTTTATGTTTTTCTAAATTACAATCTAACAAAAATAAAAATCTAAAAAATTTTAAAAAATTCAAACAACAAATCCTTCACTGATGAGAAAGTAAACAGTTCAATTTTTTTTTTCCAACTTCAGAATTATGGTTGAGATGTTGTTTTATAGGATGCATGTGTAACTACCTCCAGCTATTTGTCTGAGGCATTCCAGTTGTCCTTTGTATTTGCATGTTTCACCCACATTCAATTTGAAAAGGAAAATACTCTGTCCTTTTAATCCTATCTCTCCCGTCTCAAGTCCTGCATTATTGTTTCAAGTTTTTCTGTTTTCTTGTTGCCAACTGACAAAGTAAAAGTTTAAATCATGGGGTTTTCGTTTTTTGCTTTTTTCCACTGGAAGAAATGGAGGAAGAAATCTGCAATGCCAGCTACATATGATCTGTCTCTAAATTACATTGCTGAGCTAATCCCTTGGAGACCCCCAAACACTGTTGCCCAATAGGCAATGATTCTTGTATCAGCTACACTGCAGCAGTGATGTGTTTCTATTTGATATCAATTATCTTAAATCCTCATATTTGCAACTGCAATGTAAAGGAATTTCTAAAATTGTAAAAACCTTTCTTCAGTCACTTAAAATTAATTTTATCCACTTTCTATTCCAATCCCCTTATCTTTCATTCCAAACACAAGTTAAACCATGAAACCTGCTTGTGGTTATCTACCGAAAGCAGCACCTTTAGGATTATAAGAGATTACGGAAAGAAGTTTTGGGAGATCTGAAGTTGTGCTTATTTTGACCTTAATCTGCTTTTTACTACTTCAGAGGCATTGTTGGTGCGAATCTCAGAGAAATTTTAAAAAGTATGGATACTGTAAATGTCACACTGGACTAAAAATAAAATTCTGTTCTAGTCACTGTATCATCTTGGGGTAGTTTGTCTTGTTTTCATTTTTTTACTTCAGACAAAGCCTTCAATTTCTGGGCCTTAGAATCATTGCTAAAATGCATCGCTCACAATTAGATACTTACATTGTTTTTCTTTATCATTCTACTGATGTTGTGCTTTATAAAAATAAAACTAGATAGAGTCATGGAGTTATCTGAAAATGAATCAACACTACATTTCCCTATTACTCGAAACCTCAGATTCTTTCTTAGTTCTATTTGGAACTGCACATTGAGAATCCCTTTTCAGAGTTTGTAGTTCAGTGATGGCTCAAGGAAAGACTACAAAATCTTTCTCCTCTCTTGTTTATGGAGAGAGATAGGGTCTCTAATTACTGTAGGACATCTGCAGATAAATATATTGCAGGGTAAAGTATCCTTAAAACTGTAGTAGTGATCACAAACTGATGAAACAATCCAAGTTAAAATAAAAGCTCTCTCCAAAGCTGTTCTCATAGTCCTTGGCTGTCCCAGTGCCGGGTAACATTTGAGTGAGATCTGAAAAGAATCTTTTAGTCCATTCCATGATGGTGAATAAATACAAATGTGTACAGAAAAATTCTAATTACTCTCTCAAAAGAACACATTATTCTGAATTGTGATTAGTTATTTGGTAGTATCTACAAAAAAACCTATCATGAAAAGCATATGTCTAGTTACTAAATCCTTCTATTAGAAGTGGTCAAATTAATGTAAAAAAGGAAAGCAGCAAAACCAAACAAAAAACAGTTTGGCTAATTATCCTTAAAGATTTTAAATAGAGAGTGTTGTCAGATAGTGCTTAAAATATTTTTTTACTTTGATAGGTTCCAGGCTAAAAAGAAGTTCTCCATAAATATTTAAGGGGAAATATCCTGAAGAGACAACATCCAATTCAATCGTCTTGAGTTAATTGCTTTTCTAGTAATAACTAAAGCAATATATTCAATGGTATTTCCATAGTAAGCTTTTTAAAACATATTAAACCTTTGCAAGTTTCTTTTGCTTAAACCTCCTATATAAAACAACTAATATTTTCTTAATCACGCATGGCCAAGGTAAAATAAAATTGCTAAACTGTGTGCCCAAACAGACTGATGCTTTGTATCAAGAACTCAGCTCGACTCACCAAATGGACAGTGACAATAATATGACTCCGCACCACTCTGGCAGGAACCACCGTTGAAGCAGGGGTTACACTCACAATAATTGACTGAAGATTCACACATTTTACCTGAAAAGTATCACATTTGTTTTAAAAAAAAATCTTAGGCATAAGCATATTAATACCATTACTTCATGAACATATGCAAAAATCTATTCTAAGAGATCATATCTTGGAGAAAAGAAATAGAAGAATATTTTACTTGGCATGAGAAAATTGGAATGCCTCTCAGTTCAAAATCTTATTTAGTTTTCCTATTGTAAAGATGTGCATTGAAATAGTTAGGAAATACTTTACATAATTGTCTTGGAAGGAACTACTGTTTTCAAGAAAATCACAAATGGCGAACATATTTAAATGTTTTCACTGAATTTATTTTCTCTTGTCAAAGTTGCTTCTTTTTTCAATTTTATAATGAGATTTGAAAGTTTACAGTAAAATTCTCACTATAGAGATTTCCTTGACTCAGATTCTTTAAAGGTAAGGAACAGTCTCATTTAGCTTGTCAATCTAAAATGTTTTCACTCTCAAAAATATCCCTTCACTGACACATATCTGTTATAAAACAGAATAAGAAATCAGGAAACACATCATATATTTCAAATACTTAAGATTTATTATTGACTACAGGTTATATATACCTTGTCTTTTTTTCTAAAACATGAATACCTAACCAGGATATTTTTCAGTTTATAAAGGACTTTTCAATAAATCATCTTAAGTTGAATCAACTAAAATGGACTGAGTGCCTATTACTGGCCAGGAAGGCTAGAAGATGGGGATATGACAGTCAAAAAAAATAAAACCAACAAAACAAAATAAAACAACTAAGTGTCAGAACATGACATTTCCATTTCAGAGAGGGAGATTAATCCAAGCAACAGGAAATATTTACATTTCATAGATGAAAGAGAAGAGTCTCTTGAAGGCTACTATTTTGCCTAAGAAATTATAAAACTGGCCCAGACAAGTGTAGGTCTGCTCCCATATCCAGGTTTTGCAAAGCTGTGATTGAACAGTTAACCTCTAGGTAGGCCAATGTAGAGTGTATGGCCAGTCCTATTTGCTTGTGTCATGGTGGCTGTAGTAATTTTTTTGTGTAAATATAAATGTGTTCTAATGCCACTTTTTCTATAATTTCAAGTTATTTCAATCATTTTTTTGTTAGAATAGTTTCTAGTTTTCTAATTCCCAGAAACAATGAGACATTATAGAGTTCTTTATTTCTGTTCATTGATATGGAGGGTTAATTATTAAATAGAGTTTGTTTCTGTAAAGCTGTTTTCTACATCTTAGCCTGATTGCACTTATGCCTTTATTAAACATCGTATGAAAACATGTAAGTTTTATATGCACAACCAGACTTAATGTTGAGCACAGATAATTCATTTCATCATGATTACTATGCTTAAAACAGAGTCAAAGTTTTGTTTAATTTAGTTCTGTTTTTGTGGCTTGATTATGTAGCCACAGTTGTTCTAGTTTAAAATTATAAGCATGAGTCAGACCTCATGACACTGCTAACTAAACACGCTTCTCTACATCACAGGGTCATAAACAACATTTTTGTCTTTATAAATAAAATTGGGAACCTCCTTACAAGGCAAAATGGTAACATTTTTAGAATACCTTTCCATTCTAGGAGGAAATAATGAAAAACAAATTACCAATCTAGAGGCACAGAAATTAGGTTTTAAGTATTGTAGCAATGCAGTTACATTTGAGAAACAGCCAGAACGACTTTATCATAAGCTTGTACAATATCACACCAGTGATGCTCTGTCACAGAACTCTCTCCTGTGGTATTTTCCAACTGGATTTCTGACAGATCACTCTAGAGAAGTGTTAGTACACTTCTCAGGAAAGTCACATCCACTCCTTGCATTTTTTTCCCCACTATAAGAAATTCACATGGAGCCTTGGACTAAGTAAGGTTTCATTTTTCTTTTTTGAAAATTTCTTTTAGAATTACATTAAAAGTAGCATAAACTGAGTACAGTTGTTCTTGAACAACGCTGGGTGTCTAAAGAAGCCAACACCTGTAGTTGAAAATCCACATATAACTTTTGACTTCCTCAAGAGTTAACTACGAATAGCCTGCTTTGACCAGAAGCCTTACTAACAACAAATAGTTGGTTAACACATATTTAGTATGTTATATGTACTAACACTGTTTTTTTACAATAAAGTAAGCAAGGAAAAATAAAATGTTATTAAGAAAATGATAAGAAAGAGAAAACAATCTGTAGCACTGTATTTATCAAAAAATATACATATAACTGGATCTGCATAGTTCATATCTGTGTTGTTCAAGGGCCAGCTGTACATAGATTAATATACTTTATAAGTAGTTAGTCTCATGTTATGAAAATATGTTAGTGGGTTGCAAAATTACATCTTTACTTCTGGAAGACTGGAAACGGGAAACAGAGAGTAACCAATTTAGGGAGCACTATCATGAACAATTATGCAAATATTTGGACATACGTGCTCACAAAAAATATATATATGTGTGTAAAAACATATCTTTGATACCATAAATCACAAATGTATCTTCTTTTGAATCCTGTTGGAAAAGACTGCTTTTTAAAATTTTGGTTTAAGCAATAATAACAAAAGAAAATTAGGGTTTTTTTTTCATTTATATTAATTGGTTCTCTTACTCTTGCAAAATTAGAATTTAACATAGACATCTGAGTTTAATGGAAATATAGACTATAGGCCATTTAAGTTAGTCCAAAATTAATGACATAATGAAACCCAAATTAAGTAAAACTTACTTATGTATTAAAACATATAACTATGAATAAAAAGAAAACTAAAATGGCAAAGTTACAAACTAAGAAAATATTAGTTTGAGAATAAATTTCTTTTTAAAGTTAAAATAAATTCTCAGGCACCTAGGTAGCTCAGGGTTAAGCCTCTGCCTTCAGCTCAGATCATGATCTCAGGGTCCTAGGATCAAGACCCACATCAGGCTCTCTGCTCGGTAGGGAGCCTGCATTCTCCTCTCTCTGCCTGCCTCTCTGCCTACTTGTGATCTCTCTCTGTGTCAAATAAACAAATAAAATCTTTAAAAAAAATAAATTCTCAATGGAATATGATTCTTTGAGTATACAATAATATAAATAGACATTAGTAAGAGAAAAAAAATTCAACTTTTCAGTTTGCATTTTAATTCAAACCAGAGCTTTATTTTCTTCCTTTTCTCTAGTAGATAGATTTTTTTAAAAACGTAAAAAATGATTGCTAGGAGTTAAATAAATCAATTTATTGTTGGGTTTGAGAAAAATAGTCATATTTATATGTTGGTGTTAGAGTATATATATTATTTACTACTCAAAAATTTAGTTTGAGTACTCCATTTGATGAGTATTTTCTTTTAAATTAGTGAATTTCAAAGAGATTGCCATACTAGATTGAAAGACACAGTTTAAAAACTCAGTCTTGCAATTTAAATTATTAAAAAGACTATTTTATGTGAAGGAAAAAAACGTCATAATTTTACATAAATTAAAGGAGAGCCTTGAAATGCAAATTTCGAGGGTTTGGAAAGTTCATGCTCCATTAACCAGTTAGAAGTCAACAGCAAGGGTGCCTGGGTGGCTCTGTTGGTTAAGCAACTGCCTTCAGCTCAGGTCATGATCCCAGAGACCCAGGATGGAGTCCCACATGGGGTTCCCTGCTCAGCAGGAAGCCTGCTTCTCCCTCTCTTACTCCTCCTGCTTGTGTTCCCTCTCTCGCTGTGTTTCTCTCTGTCAAATAAATCAATAAAATCTTTAAAAAAAAAAAGTCAACAGCAAATTCTGTATTTTTCTACACATATCTGTCTACTTAAATTCTCGTGTTAATAGCATAATGCTTATCAGAGAATGCAGCAGTTTTAATTACTCCAACATGCTTCTATTACAAAAATAATCTGATGTGTTGGAGCACGGTGAAGCCAAATCTTGGATCATTAACTTAATATTGCAAGTCAGTTAACAATATTTGTCAGAGCCTTGAGGTTTGCAAGTATACTAATAGGGCTTGCACAAAGAAATGCACAAACTATAGCCTTGTTTTACTAAGATACGTTGTGATAGAAGCTGTTTACGAGAATAACTGGTCTCATTGCTCTGACGTTCGTCAATTAATGTGTTGATAAAATTATTTATCATAGATAGAAGGAGGTATGCTTCTACCTCTTAGAACTTGGAGAATGGGAATTACTGAAAAAGAAAATGTATCCACAGACTTTTCAAGGTTATAGTTTAAATTTACAAAAGAAATTTAGCATATTATCTTCATGTGTGGGGCAGAAGGTATGCTGAATTCATAAACTGAATCTGTTGTGATCAGCTGTGGTCTTTTCAACAAGGCTCTGTATTTGAATTTCATTCATTCTAATAGAACATTTTAATGTCGATTATGTAGAGCAGAGCTAAATTTATTGTCACCTGTTAAATTTGAACGCCTATGAGAATAAGATAATTTCTTAGATTATATTACATGTATTACATATAATTCTTAGATTATATTACATACATTAGATCACAACAATTACTATTTTTGCATCTATTGTATTTATACATAGAAGGGAGACTATAAAACTATCAAAGTCCAATTTACATCTAAATTGATTATATTATTAATAAATATGATTTCTAATATATATGTAATTTATTCTGAATATTCATGCTTATAAGCTTTTTATTCTGGCAGAGAGTAGCTTTTTTTCACACTGTTTTAATGTTTCCTATTTTGTGCAAAGAGCTATGAAGATAGTTCATCTAAAGATCCTGATCAACTAGTATTGTTGCTTTACATATTGTTGCAAAAATACCACGTTTAAGAGGTGCTAATAAGAAATACAAAAGGGAAAAAAAAAACCTGTTTTGTATTTTAAAACATGTACATGGGACACCTGGGTGACTCAGTCATTTAGCATCTGCCCTTGGCTCAGGTCCTAATACTGGAGTCCCGGAATAGAGACCCGCATCTGGCTCCCTGTTAGGCAGGAAGCCCTCTCTCACTCCCCCTGCTTGTGTTCCCTCTCTAGCTGCATTTCTCTCTGTCAAATAAAAAAAATAAAATCTTTTTTAAAAATGTGCAAATAAAATTTCAATGATACTACAGATGATGATGGATAATGACGTTCATAAAATCCATGATAAGCTTACAAATATGTTTGCTTTTTTTAAACAAAAAAAGATTTTATTTATTTGACAGAGAGAAACACAGCTAGAGAGGGAACACAAGCAGGGGGAGTGGGAGAGTGAGAAGCAGGCTTCCCAGGAAGCAGGAAGCCTGAAAAGGGACTTGATCCCAAGACACCAGGATCATGAACTGAGCCCAAGGCAGATGCTTAATGACTGAGCCACCCAGGCGCCCCTATATGTTTGTTTTCTGCAGAAATAAGCATTTAAGCTTCTGAAAGCCTCTTATTAATACCTTCATAAGTTGCAAATCGTATTTTAAAGTAATCAAAATAAGAAAGGAGCCACTCCTTTGCATCTCACAGAAAATTTCATTTCTGATCTATTCTCTACATTTTGTTTATATTCTATGGTGTTCTGTTCATGTGATCATTGACAACATTCACACACAACTTGTGATTTTAAAAGAATAACTCAGTTACGACTCCCATCTTCAAGAAAACAAATGTTTGCCAAGTTTCTCAGTAAAATTACTATGTACAACCTGTATACAACTTTATGTGTCTGGAAAAAAAATCCTATTTATACTGTCAAATGTCATAAAAGTGATGAATGGACAAATCTCATCCTCCCCTGAAATATCAGGACTTATTTGAGACCATGGAAAAGTTCTCCATATGGTAATAAACCCTGGCGTTACTCCAAATACCACACCTAAAATGCATCCAGATGTGTGAAGTGGATGGGAAAGGTGAAAGGGGCTATGAACTAATTCTGTTAGGAGAGACCCAGATTTGAAAATAAGCTCTATCTACATGCTGCACTCTACAACACCCTCTATTCCTCTGAAAGACTTAATACAGGCTTGTGTTATAAACAGTGGATACCTGGAAGACAAATGATAAGTGGTTACTGACTGTAATCATGCTTTCTAATTAGTGTTTTATTAAGTACAAGAAATGTCATTTGTATAGGAAAAAAGTACTAGATTTGTAGTTATTAAGCTGTTAATTTCTCCAAAATCCCCTGAATTTCTGAGGCATGAATAATATGAAATATATTTTCTTTTGATTTACTGAGGTATATTGACAATGATGTAATTTCTGGTATTATTAAACCTTATGAAAATCTAGAAAGTGATTTTTCACATGCCCTATACTATATTAATTCGATCCATTCTTTCTAATATGCTGTATTACAGTGAATCAAAGCTCCACTTAGTGATATAAAAATTAAATTATACAACAGTTTTTTGATAATGAAACCTAAAATGATTGTTACTGAATGTGAAGTCTCACTATTTTTTTTTTCAATTTGTTTTTTGGTTATTTTTGCATTAATTAAGAAGAGATAAGAAACACAAGTTATACAGACAAATTCATTCTTTCTAAATCATTCATTCATTTAAAAAATTCTTATTTCACATGTATTATATGATCCTATGGTTACCAGCTTAAAATAAAATTTAAAAAATATATATGATAAATTCATATATCAAGAATATACTGGTGGCAATGTGGTAATAACTATGTCCCTTCATCTCTTTTTATTATAGTTGTTCCATAGTATTCATTTTTGTATTTATACCCTTAGAGGATGTTCCCACTAAAATCTCTGTTCAGCTACCAATCACTCCCTACAGCATTCTTAGGATAAAATTTCTTGGTCTTCATCCGTGCATAAGCCACTCACTCTTCCAATCCTTAGAGCAGTTTCTAACTTTATGGGAAATGTGTGTGTGTGTGTGTGTGTGTGTGTGTGTGTGGTGTTATAAGGTAATATCTGAGGATTATCTTAAACATAAAGCTAAGAAGATCATACAGTTCCAGTTTGCAATGCCATAGACTTTAAAAGTAGTTGATACAATGCAGGTAAAAATTTAAAATGGTAAAAAGAGCATAGGTGATCGGAAATAGTTCTGATGCCCCCCAAAATTTGAATATATACAGACATTGGGTAAAGCTTTACCAATGCATTAGTACTTAATTAGCATTAATAAAAGCAAAGCTAACTAGACTGAATATTTTTAAAAATTCATGTTATGAGGTACACATATGCTTAAGTAAGAATTTTGTTTTATGACTTTTTAGCTCTGATTAGCTCCTTTAAGATATTTTGATGTGTTTACTCCATCTTCCTGAGTCAGGTTAGTTGGTAAAGACTATATGGAAGGACTAACTCAAAATGATTCTTCAGGGATTACCTTTACAAAGAACATTAAACAGAAACAAGACATTTGAACAATACATTCCATATGGATTAAGAATTTATCACTATGGTTTTTGTTACACTGTTTCCTGTAAGACAAAATGAAGAAATAAAACCATCAGACTTGAATTATCTGCTAGTTTTACTGGATGGTCTATGCACATAGAATTTAAAACTATGAATTACATGAATTCAAAAAATAGGAGATTCATATTAATCACTCAACTTTGTTTGTTTACATCGTTCTTGATCAGTTGGATTATCTCCAACTATGCAACTGAAGACTAAAATGAGCTCTAGAGGGGCAGTATGTAAAATTACCATAGCAATTTCAAATTGCTTTAGTAGCTTCAAATAACTTTCCTAACAGAAAGAGGCTACAGTCTAGTCTTTGGCAGCTCTGGCTCTAGAGTCACCAGAATGTGATTGAATTTTCTACATTCTTTCTATACCAGATATTATCTCTTGACACTCAGCATCATTCCTATCCTGTATTGCAGGGTCTGGAAGTCATAAAACTATCTTTTCTAGATTCCTTTCCAGCAGGACTCAGGCTTAGATACTGCCAGTAGATGAGAGCTGAATGATATTTGGAGTTAAAGCAAAGCAGGGACTGTTCTGGGACTCACTTATTGCAGGACTGGAGGTAAACAAGATGACTGGCAGTGGTTCTTGCAATATCTACAGTGTTCTTATTGCTGAGGTTATTGGTGAATTTTCCCGAACTTCATTCTTAGTCAGTTTAAACATTTTGCAAGTTATTTCCTAGTATTAAGTACCTTCCTACCAGGAAGTCCAGAAGTAATTTCAGTTCTTGACCAATCTCACACCAACACACTATCTTATATGCTTTTCGTGCAGATCCAGTAGGAGAGTGGACAAAAGTTCTTAAAAGATATCAGGGACTTACCATAATACTCCATAGCAAATACAAACCAATGTGTGATGAAGAAACACATACATATAAATAGAGGCCCTGGAGCCAAGCTTACAGTGAAAACCCATTTAGACCACATCTGTGCCATGCTAGAGGCAAGTTATTTAATCTCTTTTAACCCATGGGAGACCCAATATTGTGTGTCTTTAAAATAATAATAATGATAATACAGTTTCATTGAATTTTAGAAGAACTAAATGAATTACTAAATGAATAATAACGTCTGTGATGTAAAGAACTTTCAACAGGGCTTTAAATAGCAACTTGATAAATGTTACGCGTATTTCATAATAAAAAGAGGGGAATTCCTAAAAGTTTCAATTACCATATTTAGAAAAGTATGCAGGTTACATTTAAGTGCAATGAATCAAAGAAAGAAACAAACTAAAAGGAAGTTATGTTATGTTAAAGAATTAGTTCTATGCCCAATCACGAAGCATCATCTATGCTGAAACCAGCATATGAGGACTTTGATATCCATGGTAGTTCACCTGTTCCCTATCTACTACCGAATGCCTTCACACATTATTCATTCTAGGACTAAGTATAAACTCATTTTAAATCTAAGTATGTATGAGTGTATTGTACTAAAATGGACAAAAATAATCTTTATTGCTGAATTCTCAGCACAGCAAGTAATTTTGGGGGTTCAAGCAGGAAAGACTAAGGAAAATTTTCTAGAAATTCTGAACTGACAACATGGATATAGCCCTATTATTCATGATGCTAAGAATACAGCTGGGGTAAGAGTCACACCTTGTGCTGTTGAGGCTTCTTGTCTTTGTAGAAATTCTGTGCTACACCTCTATTACTACCACTACATAAGACAACTACTATCACTCCTAAATGTCATTGCTACATATTGAATGCTGGACACTCTGGGAGGTGTTTTACAAGCATTATCTTTAATTATTACAACAAATATAAAAGATAAGTATTATAATTTTCATTTTGCAGATGGGGAAATTGAAGAGTCGGCAAGGTTAAATGACTTCCCAAAAGCTACAGTTAAATCAAATACTATAAAATCCTTTGATTCTTTTCATTATACATTATTGCTGCCCCTTTTCTTCACTTATATTTCAAAGATATTATTTTATTAGTAAGCAAAGCTTGTATGTTCTGCTTTGACTTATTCAAACTTGCTTTATGTCACCATCAAGCAATCCGATTCTTTAAATATGAAACCATAAATATATACATGATGGTTTGAATACATGAAGTATATACACACCTTCTTAAAAATATAATGGCTAGGGGTGCCTGGGTGGCTCAGAGGGTTAAGTGTCCAAGTCTTGGTTTCAGCTCAGATCATGATCTCATGGGTCATCTCACTGTGCTCTGGCTGGGCTCCCTGCTTAGTTGGGAGTCAGCATGAAGATTCTCTCCCTCTTCCCCTCCTCACACGATGCATGCATGCTCTCTCTTGCTCTCTCAAATACATAAAGAAATCTTTTTTCAAAAAAATATAATAGCTAAATGTGTTTTCTTAAAAAAAAAAAAAGATTTCATTTATTTGTCAGAGAGAGAGAGAGAGTGCCCAAGCATGGGGAGCAGCAGGCAGGGTGTGAAGCAGGCTCCCTGCTGAGTGGAGAGCCTGATATGGGATTCAGTCCTAGCACTCTGGAATCACTTGAGCCCAAGACAGAAGCCCAATCGACCGAGCCACCCGGGCATCCTGTTAAATGTATTTTCTTATAAAAACTTCTTTTGAAGTATTACTCTGTGAACTATTTACCAAATTTTAAAAATATGTCCTGGTTTTACCTATCTCATTGGTACTTTAAATTGTGTTCGTGCACACTTGCAGAGCAGCCTAAGGGAGTATCTACGGCCAACCGCTGTAAAGGGCGCAAGTTACAGGAGAGACTTTCTCTACTCAAACTTAGGAACACCATAATATTTATACACATTTGAAGTTGTACAAACAACTGATCAGCTAACAGACAGATGATGATAGATGATAGATAGATAGATAGATAGATAGATAGATATAGAAACCAATGGAGATGTACGTAATTAGTACATCATATTTAATTAAGATGCCAAAGACTAGTGAAACATGAAACATATTTGCTGCTCTATATTTTATTATGCTTCTAAAATGTCAACGTGAATTATGGTTCCGTTTTGTTGTGGCTTACCAGAGAAGTCAGCTATTATTATGCTTTTTGCCTGATAGTAGAAATAACAAGGCATTTTAATTTCAATGTTAAAACACTGCTTTTGCTCTATTGTGACAGTGTGGATCATATTTCAATAATAATGATGACAATGATCTGAAAAGATCGTAAAAATGGTGAGGATAGAAGAATCAAACAGCAATAATTGTTAACAGTTATTTAGGATGTAAAACGGTCTGCGTCTTATGCTTGAAACTTTGGAACACTCTCATTTGAAGATATTATACTCTTTTTGCTATAGGACAAAACACTTAGCAGATAGACTAAGAGCTGAAACTCCGAAATAACTGTGGGGGCTTACCACCTGACTGTGACAAATCTGGGTCACCACAGAAAACTGATTTACTTTCCCCTCTGCTTTAGCTTCCTTTCTACACAAACTGGAAAACAATCATCCCAATCTCATAGGTTTCTTATGAGAAATAAATAAAATAAATACAGAAAAAGTCCCTACAACAGTGTCAGCCAATAGTAAGCATTTAAAACATTTGCTATGATTATGCCCATTGTTAGGGAAAATCATTTAAAAATGAGAAAATCCACTGCTTTCTATTATACTTAACATGGCTAAAGTCTTAGGGAAAGAGCCAAACATTGTCGTACCTGTGTATCCAGTTTTGCAAACGCAGCTGAAGCTTCCCGGAACATTTTGGCAGACAGCACCATTCTTACACGGACCCGACAGGCACTCATTGATATCTCTCTCACAGGCCCTGCCAGTGAAGCCATCTGGGCAGCTGCAGGAAAATCCTCCTACTAAATTGTGACAGGTCCCACCATTGTGGCAAGGCGATGGAAGGCATTCGTCTATATCTATTTCACACCAGCTACCAGCGTAACCTGGCAGACACTTGCATAAGAAAGGCCGCAGAGGTTCATTTGCCACAATGATGACAGGAAGACTCTCATGGCTCTTTAATACAGAGCTCACAGCCAGTCTTCTTATACAGCTCCCTCCGTTCTGGCAAGGGCCATGAATGCATGAGTCATGATCCACGGATTCCACCTTTACTCCACTCTGCCGGAGAAGGATCTCTTTGATGCTTTCAAAGAAGGTGGCTACACCACTGGGATTCACATACTGATTATTGTTCCGCTTCACAGCTGCTAAAAGAAACGTTTTATTGTTCTCCTCATATGCACCATAAAGTTGCACAGCAGTCCCTAGGCCTGTCAGTTGGGAGCCGGCAATGCGTAGAAAATGAAGGTAGTGGTTAGTCAAGAAGTCCTTTACTGTTGGAACACTGAGACGCAGTAGGATGCTGTTATCCACTGTAGAGTTAGAAAATCCAGCAAAGAAAACTCGGATATTGCTCGTGACTGTGCTGTGAACTCCATCATTGCTAAGGACAGTGAGATCAAACGTGCCATCTGTTGACCTGGGCTGTGAATTTAGATCACAAGTACCCCTTGGAATACTGAACAAGCTTGTTACTCCCGAAGTAAGGGAGCAGTGGAAGGTGTCTAACACATCTGGATCCTGTGGCTTCACAGAACCTAAAATCCCCCCAGGAAACAAATTGCCATAGTAATTAACAAATATCTCCACGGTCCGAGACTGGGAAGGGTTATCATTTTGGTCTATAACAGTGATATGCACGGTTCCTGTAGAAGACATTTGGGGAACACCGGAATCCCTAGTAATCACAGACAGATAGAAGTCTGAAATCTGTTCTCTGTCAATCTCTCTGGTTGTGCTCAGAACTCCAGCAGTGTTCAGACTAAAATAATTGGTGGCAGGACCTGTGCTCAGCAAGTAATAGGTGAAGGGGCCTTGATTTGGAGGGAGATCAGGATCAGTGGACTGAAGGGTCATCACCAGAGTTCCCGGCCGTTTGTTTTCCATAACTTCACCTTTGCTGATGGTCAACATAGGGCCATTATCATTTATATCTTCCAGGGTAACTAGCAAGGAGGCACTTCCTGTAGCTGAGGGGGTCCCTGAATCAATAGCCAAAACTGTGAGATTATAGATAGGTAGGGTTTCTCTATCTAATTCTGCAGTGACAGTGATCTGTCCTGTTTGTGGATTAATGGAAAAGGCACCATTTTCATTCCCTGATCCAATGAAGTAAGAGAACCTGCTCCAGCTAGGGACAGAATCTGAGTCAAAGGCACTGACAAATGTCACATGAGTCCCAGTTGGGACCCCTTCACTGATCTGAACGCGGTAGATATTTAAACTAAAAATGGGTGGGTCATTGGCATCAAGCACAGTGACGTTTACAGTGACCTCATCGATATCTGCACCCCTGATGCTGCCAAAATTCTTGGCCAACACCTTCAAAGATACCCTTTCTTCTTTTTCCCTATCAAGAAGTCCAGAAACATAAATCTGTCCAGTCTTCTTATTGATCTGGAAACCCTTCTTTCGGCTGTTACCAAAAATCAAATAGTGTACCTCCCCATCCGTGCCCAAATCACGGTCACTGGCAAACACTTCTCCAACAACAGTACCTTTAGGAGCTGCTTCTGAGATTTCAAAATAGTAAAGTTTGGAAACAAAGCGGGGGACATATTCATTTGTCCCTTTTAATTGTATATTAACAGTGGCAAAACTGCACCTTTCCTCATCGGGGACATTGAAAGCTTTCACAGTAAGATGGTAGCTCTGTCTGGTTTCAAAATCCAAGAAGCCTTGAGTGGTGATGACTCCGGTGTTAGGGTCAATGACAAAGAGGTCACTGTCAGATGATGGTACGGTGTATGCAATCACAGCATTGGTTCCAGAGTCCGCGTCTGTTGCATTGAGGTGGATGACTGTTGTTCCACTTGGGGCATTTTCCAAAACAGTAGGGAAATATTCGTCAGGGAAAAATACTGGAGAATTGTCGTTCACATCAATCACATTCACAGTCACACTGCAGTAACCAGTTCTTGCAACCCATCCTCCATCTGTCGCACTAATAGTCATTTCATGTTTCTGGCATAACTCATAGTCAAGGGCTTTGGCTAATGTTAATACACCTGTGGAGGAATTGATGGCGAAAATGCCTTCTTCATTTCCTGAGGAAATGCTGTACCTAATCAAGCCATTCATGGCTGCATCTCTGTCTCTTGCAGAAACTGTTCTGACGATGGCCCCGATACCGTGGCTTTCGGGGATGGTTGCACTCATGTGACTTTGAGAGAATTCAGGTGTATGGTAGTTTTCCTCGGTGACAATTATTTGAACAGTGGCTTGGGATGAAAGTGGAGGGTTTCCTTTATCTCTTGCAGTGACAGTGATCAGGAAGTTTTGATTCAAATCAGACATCAGTGAAGATGCCACTGAAATCCACCCTGTACTATTGTCCAACTTAAATTTTCCAAAATGATTTCCATTAGACATCAAATATTCCACCTCAGAATTCAAACCAAAATCTCTATCATCTACTGCAGTAACTTTGATTAACTTAGTACCAACTTTAACATTTTTGGTGACTGGAGTAAAATATTTAGGCTTGAGAAACTGTGGTGCATTGTCATTACTGTCCACTGTGTTGATAGTAACTGTTGTCTCACTAAGCAATGAAGGATTACCTCGATCTGAAGATGTCACTATGAAACTATGTCTGTTGATGTTCACATTACTGAAGCCACTGACATTCTGGTATTTTAAGACCTGTTTATTGAAAATTTCTCCTGTGGTGGCATTAATTCTAAAATACTCTGACTGAGATTTTATAAAATAAAACACTTGTCCATTTGATCCCTCATCAGGATCTGTTGCAGATACCTGAGTCACTTTGGAGCCAATTTCAGGAAGTTCAGGGCAATCTAAGTAATAGGAGGGTCTGCTAAATCTTGGAGCATTGTCATTGATGTCCATCACAAATATAGTGACATCTGTACTTACGGTCCACCCAGAATCATGCGCAGAAATTCGGATTCTGTAACGGTCCGTATCCTCTCTATTTAAAGGTCTACTAATTACAATATCTCCTGTGCTGGGATTAATTGTAAATGGAAGACTTGTGTCTGCTATAGAATATCTACTAATTGCATTTATACCAATGTCTTCATCAGAAGTTGTGACGCGTGTAACTGTGTATCCTAAAGGGGAATTTTCAGGAACATAGGCACTGAATATCTGAGAAAACCTAGGGGCATTATCATTTTCATCCAAGATGTTAATAATGACTTTTACTGAGGTACTCTGAGAAGGGGAGCCTTTGTCTGAAGACTTTATGGTAAGCACATACTGTGATATTTTTTCCCTGTCTAACGGCCGAATGCTTCGGATTTCACCAGTGGCATGATTAATAGTGAAACTGTGTTCTTTGTTTCCATTAACAATTTCATAATTTAACTGTCCATTGGGTCCACTGTCCTTATCCGTTGCGGAAACAGTAAGTATTTTGCGAGGAGAAAGATTTTCCAGTATTTCAGATACAAATGGATCTTCCTGGAAAACTGGGGAATTATCATTGACATCTAAGACTGATAAGTCAAGTTTCTCATAGGAGGACAAAGGAGGGAAGCCTCCATCCCTGGCCTCTATCCATATGACATATTTTTGTATCTTTTCAAAATCCAGAGGTTGACTAATGGACAGCTGTCCTGTTAATTGTTCAATCTGGAATGTACTTCCAAGGTTCCCACTTGCGATATAATAAGACAAAGGTTCTCCTCTCAAGGAGGACCCCGTAATGGTGGTGACAAGCGTGCCGACTGGCTGGTTTTCAGGAAACATGAAAGTCTGTTCTTTGGCTCTGACTTTAGGGAAATCTGCCTTGTTCACAAATCTAACAGTCACTGTTGTAGAATCTGTCTTTGGAAATGAGCCACCGTCTTTTACATGTACAGAAAATGTCACTTCTGAAGCCCCATTTAGTGGTCCAGCTGCCATAATAGCTCCTCTCAGTGGGTCAATATGAAATTTTTCAGCGTTTCTACCCGAAAGAGAATAATGCAATTCAGAATTGGGTCCAATATCAGCATCTGTGACTGTAACCGCAAAGACGAAGGAACCTATGAAAGAGGGAGTGTGCAGTTACAATCACACGAAACCCAAATAAAACATTTGCTAGTAGATTAATGCATACAAAACATTATATTGCTCCTTAATATCACTTTACTTTCTCATGATTACTGGAGGAGAACAGTAACTCCTATATTATCTCTGAAGTTCCCAAGTCAAATCTACTTAATGGTAGTCTTCAGGGACTGACCTGCCATTTTCTAACTAAAACCCATATGGTCTACCGGATTTAATATTTTTCAGTATGCCTTTGAGAGAAGCACAGGGAAGAGCAAGGACTAATCATTCAGAATTATAGTTCCTAGGAGGAAAATCTGTACATAACACAACTTCCAACAAATATGATACAACAGAAGCTCTGATACGAGCTCTGTTTCTACCCAGTGAAAAAAGGTAATTGCTCTATTATGTCTTAAAACATCTCTGAATTGCCAATATAGGCAATCATGTCAACAAATTTTTGATTTGTTTTGAAAAATTATTTTGATTCTTTATATCCATTGTTTCTTAGCAGCATTCTTTTATCTGTGAGCTATTATCACATGGAGATACAATACATATATATATATATATATATTTAAATATAAAACCATAAATCAATTAGAACAATTATAAAGTAGTATGAAATAAGAACTAAGGAAGAATGGACTCAATTTAGATTCCAAAAGTCAGTGCTTGGGACAAATGCCAGTGGAACAGATTGTAGCAGGAATATGCAGAAAAACTGCCATAAGGACACGTTTTTGATGTATTCATTCAGAAACCTTTTCCAAACCTGTACTCATACCCTTACAGTAAAGTTTATGACAAAAGTGAAAAGTATTTTATTAAGGCCAATGATTCTGATTAATTATAATAAGTCTAATGAGGAAAAGATGCTTAAGCATTACATACTCACTTTTTATAGGGGATGCTACGTTGCATCACCACACATTGCATGTAATTAGAATCATGCCTGCCAGCATCATTTCAGCTAATGGCCTTCATCAGGGATTTATGACTTTGATATTGACATTTCCTTATGATAAAAAATTGGCACAAAAATTTATGCATTTCATACTTTGAATTGGTATCAATTTGACATTCTCAAGTGAATATAAGATCAAAGATCACTGAGAGGAGAAGTCCTGGATCCATTTATTTTTCCTTCTAATTAAAAATATTTTAAAGCAAGGCAGATCAAAAAAAAAAAAAGCAAGGCAGATCAAATTAATTTTGGCTTATATTTGTATATTTTCTTGTTTGGAAATGCAGCTCAGAGATTACAAAGGGCAGATTATTTGTGCAGTTCTTAAGAGAGCTTGCCATTCCTTACAAAAAAGCAAATAAAACCAAACTGAATTTAAATGAAGAAAGAGAAATGCATATTGTCACATGAAAGTGGTCATTAATGTCTTCATAAACTTACTAACAGAAAACCTTCATCTACCAAAACTGGAATAAAATATTAATAACAACAATTTACTAGAAGTATTCATTCATTAAATATTTTTGAAAACGTATCTATGAAGTTTGAAGTAAAATATTTATGTTCCACCAACAAATAGTGTTGAATGCTTACTACTTCCCAGATGTTTCAGGTGCTAGGATATGGAAAAAAAAGAAAGAAAGAAAGAAAGAAGGAAAGAAAGAAAGCAAGAAAGCACGAAAGCAAGAAAGCAAGAAAGCAAGAAAGCAAGAAAGCAAGAAAGCAAGAAAGCAAGAAAGCAAGAAAGCAAGCAAGCAAGCAAGAAAGAAAGAAAGAAAGAAAGAAAGAAAGAAAGAAAGAAGAAAAGAAAAGAAACAATGTCCCTCCTTTCAGGGAATTTACAAACAAATTAGACCTCAGGGCAGAACTCTTCTTGACTACAAAGTAACTATTTTAATAATTTGAAAATATTCAAGTAATATTTTTTTAAAAAGTACCAGAAAAGATGTAGCAATTATAAAATCTTAAACCCAACTGGTGTAAGATAAAATAATTAATTTATAATGTTCAACAGTCCTTCAATTTCATTAGTCAAAAAATGCAGAATTTTAGAAAATTTGCAAAGCTAAGCTATATCAGAAATATTCACGTAAAAGTGACAGAAATACATTGACAGGAAACGCCCAGTGTGTACTGTTCACATTTATCCATGAGACCTCAGAGTTGGCTTCATTACCTGGAGGAGTAGGAGATGGGATGTGTGTAACATATGGGTGATGTTGAAATCTTGGTGGGTTGTCATTGACATCAGTCACAGTGACGAGCACACTGGTAGAACTGGAAAGAGGTTCTGGGGATCCAGCATCACTCGAGACCACAACTAAAGTATAATTCTCTTTTGTTTCCCTGTCAAGCAACGCACTGGTGATGATTTGTCCTGTGGATGGGTTGATGGTGAACTGAGAGTTTCCACCAATAATCCTATAACTAAAGAGAGCAGAGATGGGCAGATTTTTTTTTTTTCTGGTTATCATGTTGCAGCATCTATTCACTAAAATTTAAAAACTGAGACAGAAGTGTAAAGAAAAAATCATTAGAAGTATTATCTATCACACAACAATTAAAGAAGATAAATACTTCAAATTTTATGTGAGCGTGTAATTGACACTCTTGACTGTGAAATGTCTGGTGAGCTCAAGCAGATCCTCACAAGTTCTGTGGATTTCTTGGATCAGCAAAGTCCCAAAATATACCCCAAAGATAATTGCATTATAAATAAGTGAACCTGAAAACATAAATCAGGGCTTCACTCTAATATTGTGGTTAGTGGCCAGGATCACAAATGAACATCTGTTAAATGAATCTAAAACTTATTTTTCTGCCATGTACCATAATAAATCAGAGATGAGTTGAAGATTTTATTTTTAAAGACAAAACACTGTATTTGACATCCATTGACTACCCAGAACAACTAAAGAACAGATTATTTATACAAAGACATTCCTACTTACTAATTTTCTCATTTGTCATTCCTCATATGGTTATGCTTTCCTTTCTTGTTGTTAAGAGAGGTATGACATTTTCATGGATATTCTGATGCTAACCAGATCGGTTAATAGGCACGAGTTTCTACTGAGAATAGCTTCCCTCTTCTTTATGAATTTGTGTATTCCTGAGATCAGCTAGAAAAGAAGTAGCTAAGCTTGAAGGTCAGAAACTGGCTGTGGTCCATTGTTTTTAAGGTTGGAGAGTGGCAAGGAAATGGATGCCTTTAAAAGTGTCTCCTTGATGCCAATGAAGAAATGCCCTTGTTGAAATTGACTGTATGTTTCTATAGTTCGGTTTGTGTCCATGAAAACATAGCAACAGTAGGCATCTACCAGAGACAGTAAAAAACGACCTACATTGCAGCAAGCAGAGAGTACATTCCTTCCATTAAGCTCATAGTTTAAAACAAACATTTCAGCATTTTCATCCTTTTTTAGAGAAATAATGGACTGTTGGGGAGCTGATATTTTTAAAAAATAGAAGTCTTATAAAATGATAGCAAAATGGAAAAAAGAAAGTAGCAAGGGAGTTCTGGCTGAGAAATGACTTCAGCACTTATAAAGCACTTGATACCACTCACACATCTAACACTTGTTGGCACACCCACGTGCCAGGATCAGGAGTAAATGAGAGTAGCATTTCCTGGACCAGAAGTGACTCTTTCTGCAGTTTAATTACTGCCCTTACACACTAGGCATCTAGTCCCTTTGTCAAAATAAAAATATCTGAGGCTTATAATTAAATTCTTAAAGTTAGAAATTCAGTACTCATGAGGAAATCAAATTATTTTACCTTTTCAATAAATTCTGTAAGAGCCTGAATTATGAGAATTGTGTGATTTTATTCTGGGGAACCTTGCTTCCCTATATTAGTGGATGTAGAAATTACCAAATAACAGGGAAAAGAGTAATGCATAGCATTATAAGCTTTTTAACAGCTCTATGACAGCAAATATCAGGGGTCAATTAAATATTCCTTCAATAATACACAAATAAAAATAAAATTAAAGTAATGAAAAATGCATACAAATTTAGATTTGGGTTTTTGTATATGACATGACTTTGGCATGTGAAGAAAGAAGCAATGTGCTGAAATGCAAATGATGTAAGTTCTGGTCCAGGTTTAATGAAATAATCCATAATTAAATCTTGTACTGTAAATTCTTATTCTTTATTTTATGCTATTATATATTGTACATGCTATGGAGCATATGATTGTCTGTTTAAAAGTAATTAACATCTTTACGATTTTTGAACATTAAATTGTCATGTTAAAATGTGATTTTTTTTTATAGGTTTTACCTGATCCTGAAGTATATCAGAAGTCGATTTTAAGTATGAAGTGTTCTGTAATGGCTCATAATATCTATAATATCAGTTTCATGCAATTTATACTTGTAAGTAAAAACACATACACACACGCAACACACACACACACACACACACACAGATAGATGGGACACAATGGATAGATGCCCAGGTTTGCCTTCCCTCTATCATTTCAGTCTTGGTTTGGTTCTCATCCCTTCATGGAGATCTTTCCTGCTTCTCTGGTTCACATTATTTCTTCTAAGGTTATAAATTTCTTCTAAGTTTATAAACTCTATTAGCCTCGGTTTTGTGCTTTTAACTTCTAAACATCTATGCTGTCTTTAAATATTTGCAGCATTTTACTGTGTTCTGAGTGTGTACTGAACACACTACAAGGCATTTTATATATGCTCTCATTTAATATCAAAACAACTCTGAAAACTTGGGTTTTGTTTTGGATATTTTATAGATGAGGAATCTGGGAGACTCGTGTAGTTGCACAAGGCATACCACCTAAAAATGGTAAATCTAGAGTCGGAACTTCCATCTTTATGACTCGAACATGCACCTGCTTCATTAGACCACAATATAAAAGAGGTAAAAAGCAGCCTGAGCAGATCCAGTGGAGATAAGAAATGCTGTACTGCTCCCTAAGGCCAAAGGGGACTCTTTTTGTGTAAGGGATGTCAATGTAGCATTGGTTTACATTGAATCGGTTCAATACAAATCAACAAATGCATTACTTACCTATGGATTCAAGAATAAGAAATAACTGTTTCAAATTCTTGGTGTAAACTGACATCACTATTATCTAAAATCTAAATCAATCATTTTTGCACTTGTAAAGCTAAAATACCCCAATTTGATTTTTTTAACCTTTTTTGCCTCTTCCTGAAATCTACTAGGATCATAAAACACTGCTGTCTATTACTAGAATAAGATAATTTAGTAATAGAGACTGTACTTTGAAACACAATTCAGTTGGCCATGAATTTTTAGCTTACTCACAACACTTCAATTCATTAAATTCCTTAACCTTTCTTTTTTTTTTTTTTTAAAGATTTTTTTTTATTATTTGACAGAGAGAAACACAGCCAGAGAAGGAGCACAAGCAGGGGGAGTGAGAGAGGGAGAAGCAGGCTTCCTGCCGAGCAGGCAGCCCAATGTGGGGCTCAATCCCAGGTCTCCGGGATCATGACCTGAGCCTAAGGCAGTCGCTTAACCAACTGAGCCACTCAGGCGCCCCAAATTCCTTAACCTTTCTAAGCCTTTTCTTTACACCTATAAATTGTGGATCACATATGCATTCCTTTTACTTGGTACTCTTGACTATTAAATGTAATTTCATGTGAAATACATTTGGAATTGTAACTAGTACATGCTGAGAATTAAAAGTTTGGGGTTACACACGTAACAGAGCATTTATACACATATGTAGTTGTAATCTATTATAATCCATCTACATATTACTTAGTTAAATGGATAAGCAGACTAACAGACACACGGATTAGAAGATAAAAATCCTGAGGTGTCTGGGTGGCTCAGTCATTAAGCATCTGCCTTCAGTTCAGGTCATGATCTCAGAGTCCCAGAATCAAGCTGAGCAGGAAGCCTGCTTCTCCCTCTCTCACTGCCCCCTGCTTGTGTTCCCTCTCTAGCTATGTTTCCCTCTATCAAATAAATAAATAAAAATCTTAAAAAAAAAAAAGAAGAAGAAGATAAAAATCCTGCCCTCGAGCTTATATCCTAAATGGAAGAAAGAGAGAAAGAAAAATAAGTACAAAACCAGGCAGTACATTTGAGTGTTATGAAACTGTCCAGAAGCACTGCTCTAAGTATCCAAAAGCCAAAGAGACCGCTTTTTAGTGAAATGATTGAAAGAAAGCCTTCCTTGAGGAAGGCTAAATTGAAGCTGGTTTTTAAAGGGCTACCCATCTTACAATAGTGGTGAAAAGGGGGAAAGCTGTTCCAGGGCAGGAGTCAGCAGATTTTTTTTTCTGTAAAAGGCCAGTGTTAGTACATACAACATTGGAGGCCAGAAGAGTTCTGCTACAATACTCAGCTCGCCACTGAAGTACAACAGCAGCCATGGACAGCACGCACACGAGTGGGCATGGCTCTATTCCAATAAAACTTTACTTACAAAGACAGGCGCTGGGCCGAATCCAACCTGCAGACTACAGTTTGCAGAACCTTAATCCAGGACACAGAAGAACTTGAACAAGGCCATATGGCTTGGGAAAGCACAGATCCTTTTCCCAGCAGCAGAAAGTGATCCAGTGAGCCTGCACGTTAGGCCATATGTTGAGGAACTGGGGGAGAATAAGCTGGGGCCGTTTATGGAGTGACTGGAATATGGAGACTGGGCATTATGCCATAGGCAAAGTGGAAGTCGAAAGATTTTGAGGAAGGGAGTATCCCTGTTAAAGCTGAGCCACTGGATGCCCAAGCTGGTTCAGGTTACTGCCACTGCTCTTTCATTCACTGACCCAGGCTTGGCTTCAGCCATATCACTTCCTACAACACTGAGAGATGAATTATCATAAAACGTAAACTAGTCATGTTATGGCCCAGCTTAAAGACTTCAGTTGTTTCTCCCACTAGATACAGACAGGGGTGTAAATTTTTCACGAGGTATACAAGGCCCATTCCTCACCCACACCAACCATGCGGAACCGCTTTGCTTCCCTGACACGGTGCTTCTGCCGTGCTCCTTGCCCTTATGTTTATTATTGTCTTTGCCTAGAAGATCTTTCATCCCTTATTTGTTGATAAACTACTTCTCGGTCTTTCCAAAAATCATCAATTACCCGAAGCTTCTGCTCATTTCTTCAGATAGCCCTGAGTGCACTGTTCTTCCCATCCTTTCTGTGCTTAAAACTATATACTTGTCGCAGGGTACTATATTTACAAGATGACAAAATTTTCTCCTATACTGAACTATTCTCCCTGTGGTAGCTAGAGGGCCCAAGTCCTCCGGACTTAGAGTGCCTGGTACATAGTGAGGACTCCAAAATCATACAGTATTGTGTGGTATATAGATTGGAGGGATTAGAAAGCAGAGTCAGGGAAGAAACTTAATTTTTATTATAATAATCCAGGCATGATGTAATTGTGGGCTGAACTAGAATCTTGGCAGGAAGACTACACAGAAAAGAGGGGGTGCCAGAGGCATTAGTAAAGAAGAAACATGAGAACTTGTCCATTGACTGAGTATAGAGGGAGAGGATGACCCTTGGGTAGCAAATGGGGATGAAGAAAGCAAGGCAACACCATTAAAGGAAAGCAAAATGCCAAAGGAGAAACAGGAAAACAAGAGTTTCTGATATGTTGTGCTTCTGATGCCAACCGAACGTCCAGGTAAGGGTGCCCACTACAGAGTTATAGACCTCAGAAGGGATCTCAGGGATGCAGTCAGAATGGATACCCCTGATTTAGAGTTTTCTGCAAAGTTTCCTGCAAAGTTTTCTGGGTGGTTGCAGCTGTGAAAATGAATATATGAATTATTCTCTCTCTCTCTCTCTCTCTCTCTCTCTCTCTCTCTTTCTTCTTGCTCTTCCTCTCTTGGCCACACACACACAAATATACAAAGAAAGGGGAAAAGGACTGAGAAAAAATATTTGGGGAATATCCAAATTATTCTAGAGAGAGGAAATCAAAAGATAAATTAGAAAGTGTGGTCAGAGATGCAGAGTGAGGAATAAGAGATAACATTTACATAGACACTGAGGAGGAAAAGAAATGCCAAGAAAAAAGATGACCTGTGGTGCAAATATTGCAAAAAGGAAATGAAAATACTCAGAAAAATCACAGGACTTGATCAATTTCAGCAGAAACTTCAGATAGACTTTTTTTAAAAAGATTTTATTTATGTATTTGACAGAGAGAAATACAGCTAGAGAGGGAACACAAGCAGAGGGAGTGGGAGGGAGAAGCAGGCTTCCCACTGAGCAGGGAGCCTGATATAGGGCTCAACCTCAGGACTCTGGGATCATGACCTGAGTCAAGGCAGATGCTCAATGATAGAGCCACCCAGGTGCCCCATGAATACATTATTTTTTTAATAAAGCAATGGAGGAGAAAATCAGGTTGAAAGATTTGCAGGAATAAATGGTTGGAGAAAACTGTGAGGAAGTGACCCACTCTCTCAAAAACGTGGTGTAAATAAAAGTGAATGAAAACAACAGCTCTAAGAATATTGGAATCATTCATTCAATGCATTTATTTGCCAGTCACTACTATGTTGCAGACATCATGTAAGGAAGAATATATTAGGAATAAAATAGCTATAGGAAAAGTAAAAAGAAAAAAAAACGAAAATTAATTTAGTGACTTTTGCATCCTGATAATTGTATTAGAGACACTGAGGCATCTTAACTGATTATATATTACTTGGCACACAGTAGGTGATCAATATATATTTAACTCTCACAAATTGTAAAGTAACAATTCCTATCTCCACTTTTACTGATGAATGTACCTAACCTTAAAAACATAAACATGACTTTTCCAGTCATGGTAGGTAAATAAAAGAAACAGCATTCAATACCAGCTATTCTGAGGATTTTCACAGAGATCAATGCATGATTCAGGGAACAGGGATGATTTGAAGATCTAAGAGAGAAATGCAAAAACTGTTGAATTAAAGATATGGAGGACATTAAATGGGATGGGATTAAGAACACACAGTAAGGAATCTCCTTCTACTCAATATAGGTTTTTGAGTTTCTCCAGCACTGTGAGATGAAAGTTGGAAGTGAGGTTTAAATGGAGATTTGGTCCAGTCGAGAGAAAAAGGGATACAGATCCTTAAAGACTAACTGCCGGAATGGGTGTCTGTGTGGGAAACAGATAATATAAAATCAATAAAGACTACAAATTAATGCAGACGAGTTTAACAGAGGGGAAATACTATGAATGAAATAAAGTATATAACTCAGAGTAAGTGCACTATTCATAAAAATGTAAGCTTGATCAAATGAGTGGAAACAAATATATAAATAAATATTTTTTAGTGACTGCTGTGTACAAGATTATGGTAGACCACAAGGGAAAATTAATAAATTATATGACACGTAATGGGCTGTGCTATTAGAGAGCCCATCAGTAGTTGGGTAAATGACTTACATATGTAATACTTAAATAAGCAATAAAAAAAATAGTTCTGTTAACCAGGAGAATGGGTTTCTCTCAATCCATGATTAGCAAGTCATGATTCACTTCTAATATAAAAGTATATAATATTCCATTAAAAAGATATCAGGCCAGAGTAAATAAGGTTTAGGCTGGCATAATTATTCACTTTATCTATGAATATATTTTAAATCTAGGCTGTAATAATTATCTGTTCTAAGATAAGTGAATTTAATTATTTTTGCAAAATAAAAAGAGATTCAATCTCTGTATTATCTCACTATATTATAGTCAATGTAGTCATTTAAAGATTTTGCAGGCATATTTTACAGATGTCAGTGAATGTAAAAGTATAAATTTAATTCTCTGATACTGAAGGAAGATGAAAATTCAACCAGTCAACCTAAGAACCAAAATATATACTATCAAATCAAAACAATCATCTCAAAGCTACCAGTACAACTATATAAAACATCCTGGAAACACAGACAGGATTTTCTAGACCAACTTTATATTGCTCACCATTGCTCAAAACATAGGATCACATCTATCAGTACAACTCTGACATACTGTAGAAGAAACCAGTATATCCTCATAGCATTTTATTCTAGTACTTATATTTATTTTGCAAGCATGAGGCTTCGCAATTGTTTCAGCAATTGAAACATCTCAAACAAGGATACTGTTCTTCCACTGACTGGTGACAGTCTACATACTATCCTTAGAGAAAGACTCCTTGGCATGCAGATAAAGATTGATTAGACTACAACACCACAATGGATAGGACATCTCTTCCAGAATCATCAGAAACTTACTGAGCACTAACAGATAACAAGCAAAGAGAAAATTGTTTTGCAAGGGTTAGGACATTATAGATTGGTAGATACTGAGTGTTTTTTGTTCTATGCACTATTCTAAGCAGTTCACTAAAGTGTTTTGTCTTTACAATAATTCTATCAAGTCAGTTTTATTATTTAGTATACCTATTTTATTGATAGGAAAACTGACCCCCAGAAATGTTAGATAAACTGCCCCATAATTAATAGTAGACTTAGCTTCATTCCCAAGTCTGTGCTCTTAAAATTAAGTTAAGACTTAGATCTTGGGGTATGGATTCCATGATTTCTATGCTTTGGTGTAGGACAAGCAAAGTAGGTGGTATTTTCTGGAATTTTGAGCCTCACACCAGGAAGAAGGTACATTGTACCTGCCTCTCTCCAGGTGGTGTTTAAGCACAGGGACCCAAGAGGCATATAGCTATGTTCTTGGGCAGAAATTTTCCCCATCCTTATTGATTTGACTGTATAAACTTCTTGGAATTCAGCTTTTTTCCTGGAAGTAGATCCCAGGCTTCTGGTAGAAGTTAGTGCATGTCAGTATTCATCTTCTGGATTTCCTCCCATAACTCTGGCCAGAACTGCTAAGCTACCTAGGTAACTCTTCCTTCTACACCTGCCTTTCAAGTGTTGGGAGATTTCCAAGTAACCAGTCCCTTGGAATACCAATATTTTCTTGGTTTCAGATGTGCTCTAAGCTTTGATGATTCCCAAGTCTGTATCTCCAGCCCTGACTCTAACCTAAGATTCACGCTCATATCTTCAATGTCCCAGCTGATATCTCTAGGTGAATGACTAGTAGTCATCTCAAGCTGTAGTCAAAGAACTACTGGTTTCTCCCACACCTCTTTCTCCTCCGATGCTATCTACAGTGGTACCATCTGCCCAGGCGTTCAAGACAAAAACTTAGTAGATGACTCTGTTTTCTCTTTCTCTTATTCCCATTTACAATCTCAAATATTTTTCCGAATCTACTTGTTCAATTTTCACTTCTCCACCTTAGTACATGGATACCCCATCTTTCGCTTGAATCACTGTATTAATTAGCACCTCAATGGTTTTACTGGTTTCTCTCCCAATGGCTTCTTTCTATAGCCCTGCTTCCTTAAATCCAATCCAAACAATCAGTTTACTTTGGTCCTTATTTGAAATAATCCAAAAGTTTCTCACATAAAAATAAAATTAAAAATCTTAATTTCTAAAAAAATAAATAAATAAAAATCTCAATTTCTTACAATGACCGAGGAGACTTCAGGTGCCCTACATGATCTGACCCCTGCCTACCTCTCTGGCCCCGTCCTCACTTTGGTCCACACTCGCAAACTCTCCTAAACACACCAGACTTACTTCCATCCCGCAGTCCAGTTCTTCCAGTATAAATGTCACCTCCTTATAGAGGTCACCCATAACAACCATATCTAAAAGTTGCTTGTCACTCTCTGTTATATCAAGGCTGCATTCACATTGATTATGAAGAAATATTATTTATGTTGAATTAAATTGTTTATCTACCTCAAAAAGAATGCAGGTTTGAATAAAGTGGAAATGCGGCCTTGTTGCTCATACTAACAACTCAATGCATGTTTATTAAATGAAAAATAACTTGGGCCTTCTACATAACAGTCACTTCTACTAGCAGGAAAAGACTAAGGCTAATAGGTAATCAGTGCTAAACAAATCATCACAGTAGCAACATGCATGGTGATGTTGACAGCTCCCTTAATTGACAGCTCCTCCGAACTGTCAAATTCTCTCTCCTGACAATTACCGCCACAGCCATCTGACCCATTCTCATTTACCTAATATCAGCCTATCGAAGGTGGGGGTGATGTGTGGGTAAGAAATATTTATGTCTTCAAGACTTTTCTCTGGAAATTTGTAAATCTTCATTTCTTAGAGTGTAGAACCGGCCTAGAAGAATGTGACCCAGCGAGACCCACCAAATGCTACAACCCACTTGCTTCAACGTGCTCTCTGAATAAGGCACCATATTGTTTTCTCCATTTTGAATAGATGTAAGTACAGTAAAATAAACCTTTTAAACTTTGAAAATACATTTTTATTAGGGCTAGCGGCTGGGTTAAAAATGGACAAAATTATTTGATATTCCTCCCATCCAGAGGTGATGTGCCTTTCTCCTCCCAGTGAGACTGGGCTGGTCATGGCTGCTTCAACAAATAAAGTATTATGGAAGTGATTCTGTGCCACGTCCAGGCCTTATCCTTAAGAGGACTGGCTGCTTTCACCTGAAGTTCTTAAAGCCCAGAGCTACTATGTAGCCCATTTTAGCTACCTGCTAAAGAACCACATTGAGAAGCCCTGAGACTATAAGAGTCAGGGGCCCAGCTGAGCCATGCCTCCCAAAGCACCAGGCTTTGAGTGAAAACATCTTGAACTCTCCAGACCACCAAGTGACCAGGAAAATACCACTATGTGATACCAATCACATGAAACAGAAGAATTTCCCTGTTAACTCTGCCCTACAAACAAATTACATGAACTATAAAAGTATGAAATACGATAAAAATACAAATAAAATTAATTAATTAAAATTTAGAAAAATAAGTAAAATTACCACTGTTTGAATCATTATTTTAATCATAGTTGGTTATCTAATAGTAGGTAGCCACAATAGGGCTATGTGCTAATATCACAGAATTTCTAGTGAAATTAAGCATTATATTCATTTAGTCCAAAAATTAATGTTTGGTGAGAAAAATAACCAAAATTTACAAAGGAAAATGTACTGACCTGATAACTGCATTTGTTGAAGCATCAGCATCTGAGGCATTTACCAATAAAACATCTGTTCCAGTTGGTGCATCTTCAGGAATTGTGGTGAAATACATTTTACTTGAAAAGGTGGGGACATTGTCATTGACATCATCCACTATAACATTGATTGTTCCAGTACCAGTCAGGGCAGGAGATCCTAGAAGGGAAAGAAAATCAAGTTTTTAATGTTCATAAATAAAGATAATAGCAAAGTTAACAATACTTGGTTGTAGATAGCACGACTTAAGAGACTTTAGAAATAAACTGAGGGTTGCTAGAGGGGAATGGTGTGGAAGGGATGGGGTGATTGGATGATGGACACTGGGGAGAGTATGTGCTATGGTGAACGCCGTGAATTGTGTAAGGCTGATGAATCACAGGCCTGTGCCCAAGAAACAAATAATGCATTATATGTTAATTAAAAAAATAAATACAATAAACTTACAACCTTTAAAAAAAAAAGAAAACATTGCAAAGTGAAATTTCTAAGTGCTACAAACTGTAGTGATGGAGTGGTTTTTTTTTTTTAAGATTTTATTTATTTATTTGACAGAGAGAAACACAGCGAGAGAGGGAACACAAGCAGGGGGAGTGAGAGAGGGAGAAGTAGGCTTCCAGCTGAGTAGGGAGCCGATGTGAGACTCAATCCCAGGTCTCTGGGATCGTAACCTGAGCCGAAGGCAGTCGCTTAACCAACTGAGCCACCCAAGCGCTCAGATGGAGTGATTTTTAATTTTGGTACAAGAAAAGTATAAATACTAAATATGTACTATCTGTTGGCTAACTGAACATATCAAAAATGATTAACATGATTTTAAAAAAGAAGAAAAGTATTTTCATTTATAAACTAGTATTTCAAATCTTTTCTGGTGATACTGCACAAAAAGAATATGTCAACCTCTTATTCTATTTTAAAGGTGCTGATTCAGCAATGTAGAACAAAACAATATGATTTAAACACCACAAAAGAGGCACTGCTGGTTTCTCTGAAATTCTATTAAAATAGCTCAGTCCAGATTTGGAGAATACCCATGGGCATTGAATAGCTGGCCAACTGACAAGGCAAGAAAATGAAATTCCTAGTCGTGACTATCAATGTTAATATAAAAAATTTGGGTTTCTAAGTTTTTAGATTGTCTTTGTACTAACATTTGTTTGGAAAGAAAAAAAATAGAGCTTCAGATTATGTCTCAAACCACAATCGTCCACTTGCTGAAAATAACATTATATCAATGAGCTGACTTAGAATTACTTTTGTTACATTTCTTTACTATTTAACATAAATGTGAAACAATTATTTTTTTATTTATTGTTCCAGTTCTGTTATCAGCATATAATGAAAAGCCAACATTTAACAAAACCTTGGAGTACATTGTCTGCACTATGCAAAATTAACAGACTTTGTGGTGAAGATCAGATCTCGCATTTGGTTAGATTCTGTGGGTTGTCCTACAACTAAAAGTCAAATAAACTGCCTTTAGATGCATTTTCAAAATCATTTTTCAAATTTAATTTCTCTAAATAGAAACAATAGAGCTCTGTTTAACTGTGTTTATCTAAAATAAAACAAAGCCCTGAATACTCTTTTTATGTTTAAAATACTAAACCTTTTTCCCATAAAATTATTTCTCCTTGCATGAAGTTTAAATTCTACATATATCTAGCACACAACACTTTTTTAAAAAGCCATCCATTCATTCACTCATTCATTTCTCTGTAAAAGGTCTATGGTGTGACCTTTTACTCTCACAGAATGGTGTTGTGATTCACAACCTCCTATATTATTTTTTCTAGTAATCTTGTGATTTGCTGACATTTTCCTTCCTACTATTTAAACTTTTTCTATGTTCTTGATTGTAAGTACTAATGGCCCAATACCAAGTAGGTTTTATGCTCAAATGTTTAGGAACCAAAATCAGCAAACTAGAAAATTATGAGCCCCAGTGGGTTTAGTGATCTGTCATTTTTGTGCTCTACACAAGGAAGCTCAGACTTGTTGCCAGACAAAACTGTGTGACCCGTTGAGGTGGGCACAGTAATGAAGTATGACCACTCCCAGAAACCTATGCAATTAAATTTAGACTACAAGGTGATAATTATCACCATATAGATTTTCTCAGCAAGGTATATTATATTAAGCATTCCATTTACATCAACGTATTTTTTAAATTCATGCCTGCTAATTCTTAGCTTTTATTTCCTTTTATTATTTATTTATTTATTTATTTATTTATTTATTTAGAGAGTGCACATGTGGTGAGGGAGGGGCGGAGGGAGAGGAAAAGAGGGAATCTTAAGCAGGCTCCTCACAGAGCATAGAGCCCAATGCAGGGATTGATTTCATGACCTCAAGATCATGACCTGACCCTAAAATCAAGAGTTAGAAACTTGACAAATTCAGCTAGGCATCGTCTTATCTTTTAGATGTTTGATTTTATAATAAAGGAAAGAAAATTAGTCTTCACTGTTGTTTATATATATAATTAATTACAAACTTACTAAAATAATATAACTGTCTTTTCACTAGTCACTTAATGTAAATAATAGTAAAATGGTCACAAATATTTCACACACAAAATAGATTTAGTGGTATTATAAACACTGGAGAAGCATATAAAAATAAGACTTTTTTTAAAAATCTCATTCAACACATTAATAATGATTATATCAAATGCTTATTGAGTCCTTAGGTATGCAAGCACTGGTTTAAGGAGTTTACATAGATTATCTTGTCTAATCCTCATCAGTTAGCACTTCTGCTATCCCTGCTTTATGTTTAAATAAGCTGATGATTAGTTTAAGTGACTTTTTCAAGGCCATAGATATAGTGAGGCAACTGGAATTTAATCCATGTGACTTGGATGTGGAAAAGTCTGTCACTGGCAAAAAGCTAGAAGGTGTTGCTAGTAGCTGGACCAGTGCCCCTCAGTGAGATGTGCTGGGACTTTGGGCAATCTAGGCCCAGAGAACAAGTCACAGATTGGAGGAAAAGGCCTATCTGTGAGAGACCTTCGTTATTTGCCAGTTGACATTCGTGGGGCATTTGGAAACAACAATCTTTCCAGAGATTTTTAATTTCTCCCCAAGGGTCATGCTAAATAAAGTGAACTGAATATCTTCAGAGGTATTATTGATGGCCAGTGTTTGGCCTAAATCTCTTATGTGTGTTTCATTATATATAATTTGGTGAAATGGAAGTTAAATATCAGCATCATGTTAGTATCTCTTCCACAGGTTACATGGGAAAAAAAATGTAACCAGAAGGCATCTGTGAAAGAAGTTGTCATGGGAAGGGGAGTGTATATACTATGACGACTTAAGAGAGGGAATAGCTAAAGCAAGGTCCTAGAAGCAAAGGATAGGAGGAGATGGAGGACTCTTTCATATCTTTTACTGACATTGAACTCTACTCCCTAAATTTCAGCTTCCTTATCTGTAAAATGGGAAAAATAAGCATAGAAGTTACCCCAAAGAAGTACTGAGGGAAACGTAATATGCTTAACATTGTGACTGGCACATGGTTAAAATGTATTCTTTATTACTCCTTATTCTTGTACTTGCTTTAGAAACAAGAAAAATGAAAAAATGACTTATAGAAGGTTCATTTTTATATCTTACAGATTTCAGTATTATAATTCTCAGGATTGTTGTTCCCCAACAAAACTTCTGACTCAGTTCTATAACAATATTATTTAGGAAGACAAATTTAATTCATCCTTTCCTCTTAATGATTCCTTTGTAGTATAACAATATGAGACACTTAGCTCTCAAAACTTTCATTGTTTTGCAGAGGACATGTTGTTTGGAAATTGAAAAATAAAAAAAATTTGATGATGTACAGTGAGAATTTAAAGCAGTCCTACATGTTTCTGGTATGCATGTTGCTTTCTAATTAACAATAAATGCTTAAACTTGTTAAGAAATAACCCAGTAACTGCCAACCAAAGGCTTTATCTTTGGTATTCTAAAGTGTCTGATGACACACATATGGAAAACCACATGAAATGATGACTAACTCATTTGGTCAGGAACATGTGATTTCTTCCTTTGTCTATAAACTACATAAATATTGTTGCTGATGTGTTTTCTGAATTAGTAAGCAAAAAGAGAAAAACACTGTTTACACAGGAAAAAATTCAGCAAGTTCAATCTCACTGCCTTCATACCAGAGAAGGTCTAATTTTCCAATAAAAGCACACTGGTGGCAACAGAAGGTCCTGGCTTGAAAGTAGCCCCACAAATGGTTAAATTTAGTTAGGTTCTGTAGGTTGTCTCACAACTAGAGGTCAAATGAACTGCCTTTAGATACATTTTCAAAATCATTTTATGAATTCTATTTTCTCTAAACAGAAACAATAGAGATCATATCAACATGAAGACTTTTCTCAAGCAAAGAATGATCCCCAGATCCCCCTTTTCTCCCCTTACTTCTCCCCTTACTTCTTTTCTCAAGCAAAGAATGATCCCCAGATTCCCCCTTTATCCACCACAACTCACATTGTAAGTACATAGGATTCTCTTCCTATTTTCTTCATGAATTGATAGAGTGAACCACAATTTCTCCAGTGGTTTCCCTTTCTTCTTGCCCCAAAGGAAGTGAATGTAGGTCGTATCTACTTTTTTCAATTTTACAAGGAAACCTTACAAACACATTGTTCTAAGTTTCTAAGTCTTTTACTGAGATTTAACTAACCCTAAATTTGAATTCTGCCTCCAATATATTTTACTTTTGTTCTTGAGAATGGGGCCTACTACCATATACCCTGATCCTGCCTCATTCTTGTCTACTGACAGTGTGAGCTCTGGAAGTCCCTGCCTCTCAATATTAAGCAGGAAGATGAAATCAAGAGAGAAATATGGAATCCTCTCTGATTTCAAATAAGCTTCATTTCTATATTACTCATGTCAGATGAAAGACACAAGTTCCTAGTCATTGGCTCACATGAATCTTATCACATCCTCTTATCGGCTAATGGAATGATAAAGTCATGTGTTCATTGTTGCTTTTCTATGTTTGTTTTTATACTCTACCTCTTAACTCTGTGAAGAAGTGGCCTAGGGTTCTTATGTTCCTATTTCCTAACAACTTGTTGTTATACCCCTTGGAAAGTGCTGTGCAATGTTTACTATTACTTTATCTTTAGTCCAGAACTTTCTGTTGATTCCCTGCTGATACACACAAATGACTACCTTTTATTTCCTCTTGCAAGTTGCCAAAAAAAACCCTCAGCATTACTATATCAAAAACTGAAATATCAATTAGTCTGTGTAAATTGGCCCATATTTTAACCCATAAATGGAAATATGAATATATATTCATATATTTGTATATACATATTGTTGAACACTTACTTGCAATCAGATATATATGGTATATATTAATCCATATATATGGCTCTTTCATATATATTACTCATTTAATATACAGATTCCATGAAGTAGATATTATTTAATTTTTTTATGAGGAATTAGACTCAAAGAATTTAAGCAATTTATTTACATTCAACCATAGTGGAAAGACAGAGTCAATTCTGAACTCTTTTTTTTTTAGAGGTTTTATTTATTGATTTGACAGAGAGAAACACAGCTACAGAGGGAACACAAGCAGGAGGAGTGAAAGAGGGAGAAGCAGGCTTCCCGTCAAGCAGGGAGCCCAATGCGGGTCTCGATCCCGGGACTCCAGGATCATGACCTGAGCTGAAGGAAGATGCTTAATGACTGAGCCACCCAGGTGCCTCCCACCCCAATTTTGAACTCTTAAAAAAATCTTTTTTTAGTTCATTGGGCTCAGATAAAACTATGCCATTCTTATTTAAGATGGTTTACTCTGTTATTATTATTGATGTACTGCTGCCATATCCTCTATTAAGTCATAAGGTAATTGAGAGCAGGAATAATTTCATTTAATTCATCTTTATATAAACCCATAATGCATCCATTAGGTCATGTCTTTGTTCTGCAGTCTTTTCCTTGGATTCCTCATATGGAAATCTGGTCTACTGACTGGCTGAAGTTCAATACTTTCAGAATACTTCTAGAAAAAGACTTCTAGAAATACACATCTGGGATTATAAGTCTTAGCCTAAGGCTGGGGTCAGAGAACAAGACTGCAGACAAAGGTCAAAGTTTTGGAGATAGTCTACTACTTATAAACAGAGGGTCCCAATTAATCCTGAGTCCCAGGAGAAGAATCAGAATACCAGGGGGCAATGCTTACTTTGAATAGATCTGATAATGATGAATTATATAGGCAGTGGCATAATAGGATTTCAATTTGATCTGGGATTGATTAATGAAAACCAGATGCAATCAAAAAAAAGAGGCAGGATGTAATGACACAGACTCTTGGTAGCTGATCCGGGTGGGGGTGGAGGGGCAAAGAAAAGGGTAGAAAACACAAAAGAAATGAAAAGTTAAGGTTTCAGGAATTTACAACTGTAGAAGCTAGGAGATGCAGTGGACATTTGAAATATAATTATAAGTCAGAAGATAAAGGGAACTTCAGATTTTATTTTGTAAAATTTAATATATATTATATAGATACACATTCATCTGTATCCATATGTATATATGTACATACATTTACATATAAATGTCAATATGGATAATTTGATAGAAACCTGGACTTTTTAGAACAAATAGCAAATAATGCACATGATTCTAAAAAGCATTTTTAAAAGTGTGCGAAAATAAATCACACACAGGGAGAAAGAATGTTCACAGCTTAATCTTCTGATGTCCCATGCTATTTGGGTAGTTCCATGCTTTGTCTGAGTCATATTCTCTATTTTTGAATTTGGGAAATGATTAAGTTAAGTAAGTTTTAAGCCTTTTAACACTGGTGGCTTAATAGGCTCAAATATGTCAAGATAAAGTTCAAGGTAATTGATAAGAAGATTTTAAAAAGAAAAAAGTTTCAGGCAACTACTCTAATCAGAAAATATATCTCTAGTATGAGTCTAAATGAGTAATTAAGTTCAAATTGCAGGCAGATTTCATTTTTTATACTACTCCTTATAAATTAAACATACTTTTGTGAAACATGAAAAACTATTCAGCAGAAATAAAATTTTTGCCTAACTGAAATCTGTTGCTTTGCAACAAAGCCGATTTCATTCTTGACATCAAACATGTGGTGAATGGGTCCTCTGACTGGATGTGTGTTTGTTGTAATAAAGTATTAGCTTCTTTTTTTTTCTTTCCCATGAAGTAAACACAGTTTTCTCACAGTTCATAAGCCATCCACTGAAAATGTACTGAATTTCAGCCATTTCATATTAACATCGGAACTCATGTCGTTAGATTTAAACTTGAATTCAGCAAATGTATATAGCAAATAAGTATGGAACATTTAAATATGACTGGAAGTTTAATATTGTAGAAATTTCACTTTATAATGTAATTTTATTATTGGTAATTAGTTCTACAAATGTATTTATTTCAATTAGGTATACATATGCTTAGATAACACCTGATTTTTAAATTATCTCTGCAGGAATCCTTATCAAAAAACACTATTTCCTTGAAAAATTCTTATGCTAAATAGAGGTGATGAATAAAACTAAAGCAACTGTTTAATAGTGTTATGAAAATGACATGGAAAAGTTGTAGGACCATGTGAATGAACTTAATGCCGCTGAACTATACACTTGAAAATAATTAAAATGGTAATTATGTTATATATATATTTTTCCACAATTTAAACATCTTATAAAGTAATAAGATATTTTATCCTGCACAAAAAGTAGGTTTTGAGAAATTTCTTTTTAGAGGATATTAAAAGAGTGCTCAAAAAAATATAGTCCTCAACACCTGTTGAAATCTGAAACACCAAAGGCTGCCTTCAAATGTTAAACACAACCTTCCTTCTGCCTACTTAGTGGAAATATTGAATTATATATTTATGAAATAATTGTCAAAATAAGCTACAAAATGATTGTTTTAACAGGGTAAAATTAAAAGACTTTTGAAAAGAAAAACTAACAATGAGACCAAGTTAGTTTTTATGATACTTAATGTTTATCTTTTAAGTTATAGAAACATTTTCCTTACTATTGCAAATAATTTATTTCCATTTGAATGTTGGGTTCTTTGCTTATATTTATAGCTTATATAAGCAAAACAAGTATAGACTGAAATTATTTTATTAAATTTTAATTCTATGCAACATAATGACAATTCTAGCTCTTACTGAACAAAATTTTAGAGGTTAAAACATCTGTTTATGTATTTGTATCTTATTAATATATAAATAAAATTCTACATAGGAAGACTTATTTATTTATTTATTTATATTTATATTTTTTATAAATGACTTATAATAATATGTAAGTCACTAACAGATATGATACAGTCTTACTAGAAATAAGAGGAAGAAAAATAACCATCAGTTATCAGCCTTGGAAGTAAAATCCTCATCTAGGACAAATATTTTGTTAAAGTAACCTTATTTGGCCCAGGATAGAGTCATTCATGCTAAGCCTGCCATCAGCAAACCAGAACGTAACTGTTTCTGTTTGGGGGCTCTCCCAGAAACAGAGGCCTAGGTCAGCCAACGAGCAATTGCCTTTCAGCACAAATTACCTCAGCTGACTCCAAGTCTTCCTTATGTTCCATATAGGAAAAGTAACCTTGCTTTAATCAATCAGCAAATGCCCAGTATAATGTCCTGCTCCTACTCAGCTATTCTGTATGAATCCCTTGCCTTGCACAGCTCTGTGAAGTTTCTATTAGACTGGATACTGCTTGATTCATGAATTGCTGAATAAAAGCTTGCTAGATCAGTAAACTGTTTCTGGAGAGATTTTCTTTCAACAACTCAGATGAAAATAACCAAAACTGCCTTAGACTCAAATATAGAAGCAAGTAAATATAATTAATTTTTAGTAATTGAATATAATTCTGGCTCTATCTGATTTATGGAATCACTGGTGCCTTATGGAAAGTTTTCAAGCAATTTTCATCATTAAAACTGTTCATTGTAACAGACAAGGCAAGATCGTCTCTAACATTTTCCCACAAATAACTCTGACAAATGCCATCTTTCTGGAACACTTAAAAAACAACTATCTTCAGATGTAATATGCCATATTCCACATTTCTGACCTCTCTTCTGATTATAGAGACATTTGTAATGCAATGACTGTCTCAACTAAACAATGTGACAGATAGCATTAATTCAAATGTCATCTTTTCTTCACCAGAAAATAAAGCATGGTGATTAGTCATTTTAGCTTTCAGAATCAACTTTTGCAAAAGCATCATGTTTCCCCTCCATTAAAAAGTAATTTTCTATCCCTGCATAAGAATGAAGTTTAGTCCTTCTTTCAGTCAGATGATAAATGCCCTTAATTAGAAATGCTAATAACTGAACTTTTCCCCTCAGACCTATTAGTTATGCTGACACAGAGATGCTTCATAACTAAACTTTTTGGTCAAATCTATATTCAGATTATCTCTATATCTCCTTTATATATTAGACTAAGAACAGATAAAGAATAACATATTTAATTTGTGCACTGATTAATTTCCCACCCCAAATGAAATACAAACAGGCAGATAGTCCAACTAACTCGTTGTATGTATATATACATGCATATCATACATATTGTATATTCTTAGTGAAATATATAACATTTGTTTTGCACTTTATAAGACCTTTAGATACACATTTCCTGATTTGATGAGAATATCAGGCCTTTGATTTCAAATTTATGAATATTCTTATTTTGTAAGCTGTTTTAATGGCTGAAAACCACATTTTTTTATAAAATAATGTTTTTTAATATAAAAATGACATTTAAACCAAAGAGAAGAAATTCTTATGAACGTGGTCTATATAAAACATATAACAAGTAAATGAGATAATAAATGGGAAGAAATGAGTAATGGTCAAGAAATGTTCTCTCTGTCCCAGTTTACCAGTTGTGAATCCTGTTTTCACTGAAAAAGAGCTGCATGTTTAAGCTAAGATGCTTACCTTCTCTCATACTCAGGCTTTTTTATTTTCCTTTTAATTCATAAAATTAGAATACAATTATCTAACTTACAGGGCTTTTATAATACAAATTCTGGCACATACAAGCACTCAGTATGCACAGAATGGATATCATCTAAAGTTTGTGACTTTCCATGTTGTCTCTACCCCAGTGTCTTCCCTGAGAACTAAACTTCTAAATCTATCTACCTGATATCTCCACTGTTTATCTCATATCAAAAATATACTACATCCAAAAAATAGTTCTTGATAATTTATCCTAAAATTCTTCTCTCTCCCCATCTCCAAATTTCCAAGGCAAATATTCTAGGACTCCTGTTGGACTCATCTCTTTTCCTAACTTCCCACACCTCCAATCTTATTATCAAGTCCCACTAGTCCCACTAGTCCCACTGGCTCAATCTTTTTTTTTTTTTTTTTAAGATTTTATTTATTTATTTGACAGAGAGAGACACAGCCAGAGAAGGAACACAAGCAGGGAGAGTGGAAGAGGAAGAAGCAGGTTCTCGACGGAGCAGGGAGCCAGATGCAGGGCTGGATCCCAGGATCCTGGGATCATGACTTGAGACGAAGACAGACACTTAATGACTGAGTCACCCAGGTGCCCCCTGACTGGCTCAATCTTTAAAATGGGTAAGATATTTCCTTCCTTCACCCCACCTCCACACTGTCACCTAATTTCAAACACTATTGTCTCTCTCAGGGATTGCTGTCATGGTCTTAAACACTGTCTCTACTTCGGTTCTTGCTCTTCACCACTATACTACCACAAAACCAGATCTTTCCAAAGCCCCTGTCACTCCCTGTCCAAAACCCTAACAAGGACTCACCTCTCTCTCTGAACAAATTAAAGCTCTTTACCTTGCCCTAAAACATTTATGTGATCTAGCTTCTCTACCTACCCCATCCTCTAAGACCTTCTCTTTTTCACTCTAGTCTCACCATCCAGGACCTTCTGCTGTTCCTTGGGTGTGGTCAACTTGATCCCTGTCTCACGTCTAGTTTACCTACAAGCAACATTATTTACCTAGATCTTCCATTTCACCTTCCTGACTATACAGTCAAAAATAGTACCTCTACTTCCCACCTCCCTTGCCACTTAACCTACTCTATTTAACTTCATAGCATCTCATATCACTCCTGGTCTATGCACTATATTTTGTTTTATGTCCATCTTTGAAAACAGAAATCTTCACTTTTCACCATTGTATTTCTAGTACCTAAAAGAGCTAGAAAAGACTGCTGCACAAATATTTTCTGAAAACAATATCAAGATATTTGTTACACGTTAATGTAGTCCACAAAAGCATAAGTGTCTCATTGACTGTACTCAGAATGCACTTATAAGGTCTATTAAATCAGCCTCATGGTTTGATTTTAATAAATGCAAAATGACAACTGGCAGGGATAATTGGTAATATTATCATCTTCTTCCTGAAAAGCCTAATGAATTTTTCTGTATCTTCTCCTACTTAGCAATTTAAATTCAACAATGGCTAAATTTAAGCCTATTTTCAAAAGATCAATATTGAAATTACTGATTCTAATTCATTTGACTTCAATTAAACATATTTTGAAACATTAATTTATTTGGAAAAAAAAAACCGTTAAATGTTTTATTCATTAGGAGGATACAATGAACAGCATATAAGAAAAGAAGCTTTTTAAAATAGTGTCTTTGGAAATCTATGTTATGAAGAGTCAGCAGATCCTGCTTCATGTATACAGTAGATGTGAGCAAGAACTCAGTTGCAGGGGCGCCTGGGTGGCTCAGTTGGTTAAGCAACTGCCTTCGGCTCAGGTCATGATCCCGGAGACCCGGGATCGAGTCCCACATCGGGCTTCCTGCTCGGCGGGAAGCCTGCTTCTCCCTCTCTCACTCCTCCTGCTTGTGTTCCCTCTCTGGCTGTGTTTCTCTCTGTCAAATAAATAAAATCTTTAAAAAAAAAAAAAAAAAAAAAAAGAACTCAGTTGCAAAGCAGAAATCCTTGATATTGTTCTTGACTCTGTCACTCTTGGTCTTCAAGTTCTGGCAAACTGCCTACTTTTCCAGGCCTCAATTTTTTTTTTTATCTCAAATATAAAGAAAATGAACTTGGCTCCATTTTCCAAGAAGACTCCAAAAAGTCTTCTGATTATAAAATTATCATTTTAGGTTTTTCTAATTTGGAAGTTTTTCATAGACAGTTCTCTTTCAAAATCCTTCTGTATTATACATGAATTGTAACTAACATCTCCCTATTGTCATATCACTTTGTTTTACTGCTTTCTCACATACTAATGCAGTTCCCTGAAAGAGTAATGGCAGGTATGAATGATTCACAGATTCTACATTTCCTGGTGAAGGCAGATTATATTGAATTTAAATATATATATATATATATATATATTAGAAGAGACCCGGAAAAATTACTTGCATAAATATATATCTATTGGGATGGTTTATTGGAACACCAAAATTTACATAACAAAACTCAAAACAAGTGAATCTTTTCATATTACATTTATGTGAAGAGTCATAGGCCTTTATTATTAAGCCATGAGAAACTAAATACCATATGTATGATACAGTTTTTGTAGCTAAAAAGGTGCTTTGGGTATTTGAGAGATGTGGAAGGCTCACATTGTTATGTTTTGGGAAGCCCACATACACAAGAATTGCCAACTTGTAGCACTTCAAAAGCACATGGTTTCTTCTTATGCAGATTTTGAATTAGTGAATCAAATTAAGAAAAAGTAGATGGCATAGCACAGAGCAGGACAAGTCCTACCTAGAAACATCTGAGAGATAACAGAATTGAATAAGATCCAGAAGGTTCAAGGGAAAGTCATGAGAACATAGCTCAAACAGTTTTTAAGTATTTAAAACTAAATTAAAGCCATAAAATGCTTCAGTGGGTCCTTACATATGACTGCAATTTATCACATCACACTAAACACTCCAGAGCCTTAAACACTTGTGCTGTTTTTCAAAGAAGAGGTCAATTTGAATGACCACAACCAATGTAGCAAAAACTTCTGGAATTTCAACCATGACTTTAAAAAGATTGGCACTTTCTTTTTGGTATGTCCTTTGAAAAATCTGCAAGTGATAAATATACAACAATAAACTAGAAGTATGGTGAATAAGTATGAAATAATAGTTGCATATTAAAATAACAGGATGGTGATTGTTTATTAATTATCATCATTTTTCACTCATTAAATCAGTTTTACATTCAACAAATTTTATTAAGTACCTATTATGTCACAGGCTCTGTTCTGGGTGATTCTGACAATTAATTTCTTTAGGAAATTTTCATTCTACCAGAAGAAGGAGAACTATTGATGGAGTATATACAAAATGCACATACTCCTGTATCATTTATAAGCATATAGTTTTGGACAATAATTAATGTTAAGACAAAATCACACGGTAAGGTGATAGAGAGTGACACTGGAGAGAGGGAATTATATTAGATAGGTGGTCAGATAAATTTTTTCTGAGAAGTTGACATCTTACCTAGAAATAACAACCAAATGACCAAGATATGAATGTGTTTGACCTTAAAAAAAAAAAAAAAAAAAAAAAAAGATAGCTTAGAGTAGAACTTCCCAGATAAAGAGAAGTACATGTGCATAGGAGGAAAGGCAGGATAAGGTTGCTATTTTTAAATTAAAAGAGGCTAGATTAATATGGCAATAAGAGAAAGACAATTACATGAACTCTCTGATATGAGGAATTTGAGAGGCAGGGCGGGGGTCGTGGGAGGAAGGGAGAGAAAAAATGAAACAAGATGGGACTGGGGAGGGAGAAAAACCATAAGAAACTCTTAATCTAAGGAAAGAAACTGAGGGTTGCTGGGAGGTGGGGGGAGGGAGAGGGTGGCTGGGTTATGGACATTGGGGAGGGTATGTGCTATGGTGAGTGCTGTGAATTGTGTAAGACTGATGATTCGCAGCACTCTGATGATACCCCTGAAGAAAATAATACATTATATGTTAATAAAAATAAAAATAAAATAATAAAATAAAGTAAAATAGAGGCCAGATTAACTGGCATTAAATTTGCAATAGAAGTTTGATAAGTACTCTCCAGAAGCAAGTAACCAGATTGATAGCGTTTGCTGATTTCTGTAAGGCAAATTCTTCCCCACTGGCGGATTTCAATGCATCAACATGAGGACATTGAATACAGAACAGAGAGGGGGCCATGGCTGAGTCTGCCCAGTGCCAGAAGGCAGGCGCCTGACGAAGGCAGCAGTGGGTGGAGAGATGAGGTCAGATAGGTGGACAGAGGCCGGGTCATTTAATGCTATGTGTCAATGGTGAGAAATTCAGGCTTTATTCTTAGAAACTACTGAAGGGTTTTTAAGCAAGCGATGGGGCATGATGATCTAATTTATAGTTTCAAAGTTCATGAGCTGCTTGTTAGAGAATGTACTTTGGGGAGAAAATTTAGGCAGTTATGGAGCTATTAAATTAGCCTTGGCTTAGACCAAAATGGTGGTAGTGGAAATGAAGAAAAGTGGATAAATTTGGGGCATTTTTGGATATTTTTTGAAAGACAGAGTCTACTTGTCAATGGATTTGTTTAATGTGGGGTAGAGAGAAAGAGGAACAAGGAATGATAACAACAACTGGGAAACTGTAGACACGGAGCAAGTTATGGAGGGTAGGGAGCTGGTTAGAATTAAAAAGCTTTATTTGGCTTTACTGAGCTTGAGATGTCCAGCAAACATGCTGACTAATATTAAAAGCTAAAGTAAGTCATTCTCTTATTTATTTCTGCCAGTAAGCTTTTTGTGTAGAAGTTAGTGTATTCATTTTATCAATACAAACAAGAAGGTAAACTTGTGCAAGGTTATGTAGCTAGGAAATGGCAGAGGTGAGATTTGAACCTCAGTTTAACTACAAAGCTATGCATTTACCTCAGAATATAAATCCATTTTGCAAATTAATTCTCTGATTTAATGTTTTAAGTATATTGCTCTAGGTCCCCTGATAATTCTGTGGAACTTATTATGTTAAAAACATATTATTTTATTTATTGCACATATAAGAAGGAAAACTCTTCAAAGGAAGGCTATTTGGGAATAGAACGCCAAACCATGTGAAGGGCACCAAGTGCTTTAGAGCCAGTTGCCTTCTTAGAAGGAATCATGTAGTGATAGGTTCTCTACAGGCCCTTCATTACTGTAACAAGCTGAAACTTTAGTTTCAAAAAGTTGATACTTGAGGGGTAGCTGGGTGGATCAGTCAGTTAAGGGTCTGTCTTCAGCTCGGGTCATGATCTCCCGGTCCTGGGACTGAGCCCCATATTGGGCTCCCTGCTCATCAGGGAGTCAGCTTCTCCCTCTGCCTCAACCTCTCCCCTCTGCTCATACTCTTTCTCTCAAACATATAAATAAAATCCTAAAAAAAAAAAAAAAAAAAAAAAAAAAAACCTGTACTTGATACAGTACATATTTCTGGAAAAAATCATGGTAAAGAGTACAGAATGAAGGGGGATATTTACATTTTTAATTATAATTAAATATAATATTATTTTTAATTGAGTTACAGTCTCAACTCATTCAGCTACCATGTAATAATTTAATCCTACAGGAAAAAAATGAAATAGAATTATTATACTCTGTTCTGGTTTTGTTATTTTGCAATGTAACCTTCAGCCTCACATACCCATGATAGTGTGGTTGTAGCTCATTTTAAGCAGTAGACAGGAGTAGTTAGAGAGTTACCAGATGTGCCACTTTATAACTGTGCTGTCAGCAAATCAAAAGATAATGAGACTGGAATGCTAATATTTTCTCCAAAAAAAAAAATTAAAGATTTAAATGTTTGCTGATAAACATAAATAACTAAAAATGAATAAACAAACCCTGCTGATTCAGTTATTGCCATATTGCCACAAAGCTGACCCATCTTTGGGTTGCCATCAGGCAAGAATTTTTAAAAAGCAAAGGAAAAGTGATTTGTGATCTATAATAAAACTGTCAAACTTCTTTTTTAATTTAGAATACTTTGATATTTTCCTGGTCCATAGAACGCTGCAAATTTGAGAATAACATGGCATCTGGGATCTAAAAGCTGCCATATTTTTCTGAATTTTCTCATGTCACCTACAAATTTGGTTGCAATAAAAGCAGTGAATCTGTATATTAAATCCTGTGTCAGAAGCTTCATTGTTGGAATACAGGATTAAATGGAAAATTCTGAAGCCTGGTATCTCAAACTCACATTCTCCCATAAAAGTGGTTTATTTCTGATACCCAAAGCATGCAAATGAATCATAGTCACATATGAGTTTTAATGACTTTAAAATAATTTAGTCTTTTCCTACACAATGTCTGTTTTCTGTGCGATTTATATTAAGTGATCTTCAGACACCTAACTGAATACTTCCCCATTAGCTTCAGACACATCAGTCCATTTCAGGGCAACTCAAAAGAATTAAAAAAAAAAAAAAAAAAGGCACTCTCATAAGAAATCTGTGCTTTGGGACAAAGTTTAATCTATTCTCTAGTTTTCAGGGCCACCAAAATGCTGACTGTCATTTGTGGTTCCAATAATGCTCCCGCCGTATTTAAGGCTCTGAATGACAAGCTTCCAAATACTTTAATTTTATTGATAATCTGAATTTCCATAACTCATAATTCTCTTATCTCAATATTGGGCAGAATCAACAGACACCTGGTCTTTGCATTTCGCATTTAATGGCAATAATCCTTCATAGAAATAAGAGTTATACTTCTATTATTTGTCCTTACATTAAAGCTAGGTCCCAAATTTGTGTACCAGGAACTCACAGATTCTGGCTCCAATTTGGTTCCTCCATGGTCTACACATTTAGAACAATGTTTATTGTATCTCTTCCTCATGAAAGATCCTCCTACAAGGGTCATTCATCCATATCTATTAGAAGAAAACATTTCTAGCTCTATCATTTCAGGTTTTCTCCCCCTCAATTAATAATTAGGGGCACTATCAGTTGAATACCGAACATAAATCCATCATTATTTGTAATCTCAAAATCTCCTGCTCTTTCATAGTGGTGGCATGAAACAATATATTGTATACTCCAGAGTTTGTCATACATAACAAAAATATTAGTAAGTTATATTCCTCAAAAACATTTTTTTTTAAAGATTTTTTTTTTTAAATTTATTTGACAGAGAGAAACACAGCCAGAGAGGGAACACAAGCAGGGGGAGTGAGAGAGGGAGAAGCAGGCTTCCCGCCGAGCAGGGAGCCCGATGTGGGGCTCGATCCCGGGTCTCCGGGATCATGACCTGAGCCGAAGGCAGTCGCTTAACCAACTGAGCCACCCAGGCGCCCCCTCAAAAACATTTAAACAGAAGTAAAAATAGCTCATTTGCGAACTCACAATTGTTCTTGTGTATCATTATCCACACATCTACATATCTATATAAATACATATCATATTCACATATATTCATACATACATATCACATTCATATCATATTCATCATATATAATTACATATTTATTCACATATAAATGCATACACAAAATTGTACATAATTTTAGGCATTTCAGGTTCCAATAAATGTGCCTTGGTTTAGAACAATTTCAATAAATTTTTAAATTATGTCAACATTATCAAATTCTTTAATACTTAAATAGTAAGTTATGACTATGTTTTTTAAAGATTTATGTATTTATTTTAAGAAGAGAACAGGGAGAGAGGGAAGAGAGAAACCCAAGTAGATGTCATGCTGAGCATGGAGCCTGACATAGGGCTTGATCTCATGACCCTAAAATCAAGAATTGAACATTTAACTGACTGTGCCATTCAAGTGACCCAAGTTGTGACTACTCTTATAAATGAATATTACACAGGACAATGTTTTATAATTCATTAATACTCCTGGAAATCAATGATTTATGAAATCATTCAATAATTTGTTCAACAAATAATTAAGCAAAACACACTTTCTTCAAGGCCTAAAGTTTCTTGGACAAATTTTTGATTATTTCAATTTTGAATTAGAATTTTCAATATTTAAAGAGTCAATATATGCAAAACAAAATAATGATAAATCTTTTTCTAGTAGATTATATCTTGTACTACCTACTACACAACTTTGCACAATTACTACTTCCAAACACTAAAAGCTAACGAACATATATTGTTCTTCATTATTTCTATCATAGTCCATTACACTGCTAACTCAATGAGAATGCTAGGCTCTTGTGCATACTCTTTTTTGGAGCTCCGTGGGGCTTCATCAAATTCCTATTATGACTACTTATAAAAGCTAGAGTACTAATGACATAAAATTTTGGACCCACTCTATTATTTCCATGACCAGTTACAACCATCTGGATGTTTTCAAAGCCTAAAATATTTGTAATGCCTCAGAGTTCAAGTTGTAGAATATCAGGTCATCCTCAAAGGTACTCAGATGTCTTGCCCGGCAAGGACGCATTTTGTCAGACAGGAATAGAGCTCTGTACTCAAGTCCTTACCACTACTTATTTATACACAAATTTTACAAAGTGATATATATGCTATAAATCATACAGATATAATCAGAGTTCCAAGGATTAGCACAATTCAACAAATATTTAATTTCATGGTAGACAAATATACTCTCATTTATTTATATCATGAAGAGATTCTTTACAACCAGATAAGATTTACCTGAGTCTGTAGCTGTGATCATCAAGACAAAGTGCTCCTTTGTTTCACGATCCAAACTCTGTATTACTCGAAGTTCTCCACTAGCTGAGAGAGTAAAAGCATTGTCTTCATTACCACCAAACAGAACATATGAGAGTTCGCTGTTAGAACCTTGATCGTCATCTCTTGCCACTACCTATAAGAGAGAACAACACATGCCAGGACTCTTAGTAAAGGTAACACAATGTCTACCACAAAGTAAAATGTACCATTAAAAATAATGAGGTCGAGTCCTATGTACCAATATTAAAAGGTTCCAAAGATACTCTTTTAAGTTTCAAGTAAGAAATAAAATGGTACAGGGTAAATATGTATTATTTGTGTAAAAATATGAATAAAATCAAAGCACAGTATTTTTGGAAGGTTTCACAAAAATGTTTGACGGCAGTTTCATGTAGGTAGTTGGATTTGTGAAAAGGGAAGTGAAAACAATGTTTGTAACAAAGTTTTCAAACTTTTACATCATTTTATTTTCTCACCATGTTTAGATATTATGGTCATACTGAAACAAAATTCAAAATACACAAATACATAAATGTGTGCAACATGAGTACACACAGAAGAACATAACTGAAACACAACATTTTAATCTATGAGGAAATCAATAGGTACTTAGGTGAAGTTTTCATAAACCTTTTCTTTCCAAGATTTGCTATACCTGCAGTTAAGAATTTATGAAGAGAATGAAGAAGAGGTGAGTGTAGGAGAGGGTGGACTTTTAAATTAGATGTCTTATACTGAACACAATATTTGTTTAATTTAAATATACTGACCTGAAGAATTGTTCTGGGTAGCGTCCCTAAATTCTCAGGGACATTTACAGAATATGGAGATAACTCAAACATGGGAACAAAATCATTAATATCCAGTAGAACAATGCTGACAGTACAGGTGTCAGTTCTGGGGGTACTGCCCCGATCTGCTGCCTGAACAGCTAAAGAATAAGTGGGAGTTTTTTCTCTATCCAAAGGCTTAGCCACAGTGATGGCACCTGTGACAGAGTCGATGCGAAATTCCTGATTGGCATTACCATCAATGATGCCATAGCGAACCTGTCCATTGGTACCTTCATCTCCATCTGTTGCATATACTTGTATTATATCTGTTCCAGTAAGTGTGTTCTCATTAATCTCCACTTTATACAAGGCCTGCACAAAAATAGGGTTGTTATCATTGATGTCAAGTACCATAACTACAACCTCTGTAGATGAAGAGAGAGCTGGTTGACCTTTGTCTGTAGCCACCACTGTCAGAGTATAATTAGAAACCTCTTCTCTATCCAGTTCTCCAGTGAGCCTCACTTCGCCGTCAATCGTCCCAATACTAAACTTGTTTCCCAAAGGGTTCAGCAAAGTATACTCAATATAGCTGTTTGGGCCACTGTCTGGGTCCGTTGCTTGAGCTTTGAAAACAATAGTATCAATAGGTGTATTTTCTGGAATGTATGTCAATTTAGGAGAAAGAAATGCTGGTGGGTTATCATTCACATCCAACAAAATAATGGAGACGTGGGCAGTGCTTGTGAATCTGGAGGCTGGAAGCTGTGGCAGGTCATGCACCTGAACAACCAGGTTGTAGAAGGACTGACTTTCCCGATCCAAACTCTTAAGGACTTTCAGTACACCATTCTTGTCAACTGTAAACTGATCGAGGCTATCACCTGAAGCAATGCTATAAGTCAATTGGGAGTTGATGCCTGAAATGGAAGGGAAAAAAATTAAATTTTCTTTCATGTATGCTGATTGCAGATTAAGTCGCACCGAAAATTCTGACATAAAATTTTGTATGTTTGATCTATGGTGTCCGATACATACCTTATGGATGATTTAGCTGTAGTTAATTTTTTTGTAAGTCATAAATGCACATAATTCCTTGCCTGTTAACTTTTGATGTGAAAAGATGTTTACAATCGGCAAATGATGTATATACGGCTCGCTATTTACTACAACATTGAAATGTTAAATTGTAAAAATAAAGAGGAGAAAATATTCCAGGGAGTGGATATTTCTCTATACATTTCCTTATTTCTGTCACACAGTTCCTGAGGGTTCAACATTAACAGTGTCACACTCTATACTGTTAGCCAAACACTTAAAACTTCAGTAATTTATTGAGGCTGACATCAATTTTCAGAGAAGGGTAATAAAATTTTCTGATGTATGGCATTAGTCATGGATATTTTAAGTCTACTTTTACATTTCTTGTCAGAACCAATAAATACCTTTTAATTCTTATTAAGCATCTGGCTAATGACCTTTGTGAAAATAATTCTCTCTCAAATTTTGTTATGTACACTTAATGTGTTTTAAAAGTATTCTTTGAAGGAAATGTTAACAGCAGAATTATACATAAAAGGCTGCAAATATAAATGCTCATACTTTTACTGGGCTATATTTAGATATATTTTATTTATTTTTCCTAGAAATATGTGCCACTTTTTAATTGTAAAAAATAATATGTAATTTCTCACTTCAAAAATTATTGCAGAGAATATTCTAAAAAAATGAATACTAGTGAATTGGGCAATTGTTTTTACAAATAACTTAAAAGTCAGTAACAGGTAAGCAGTGAAAACAGAAAGAAAACTGACTTCTTGTCCTAGAAAAGTGCTCTTTTTTTCATTTTTGCATAATGCCATGTATATTTTTATATTTTATTCTAAAGATGTTGGGACACTGCAGGATATTTTAATGTTGCTAAGAAATATATTGTGCCTCTAGATAATTCATTCTTAATAAAGATATTTGTGCTCTGAAATTTTACATTAGGGAAAATCTGTTGAGTTACATTAATTGCTTACAAATAGCTCCTGTATTTCTGAAGTTAATTTAAATCATTCTGGCATCAGGGACGTCTGGCTGGCTTAGTACAGCATGTGACTCTTGATCTTGGGGTTGTGAGTTTGAACCCAATGCTGGGTGTAAAGATTACTTAAAAGGCGCCTGGGTGGCTCAGTCATTAAAGGTCTGCCTCCAGCTCAAGTCATGTTCCTGGAGTCCCTGGGATCCAGCCCTGCATTGACCTCCCTGCTCGGCAGGAAGCCTGCTTCTCCCTCTCTCACTCCCCCTGCTTGTGTTCCCTCTTTAGCTGTGTTTCTCTCTGTCAAATAAATAAATAAAATCTTCAAAAAAAATAGATCACTAAAAAAAGTCTTTAAAAAATTATTTTAAATAAACTATTTAGGTGTCAGAAATGATGTCTACTCTGTGCCACATCTTCTAGAACAATTTAATCACTCTTTTTCTCTCCTTTCTTGCAAAACAAGAAAAACACTCTTTCTCAGAATTCTGTGAATTCTTGAGTTAGTTTTTAACTTTTCTTGAAACTTGTCAGGTCCTTACAAAGGAAAGTTTGAGTAGAGTAATGGAATTTTCTTTTCTAGTCGGTAAAGCTGGCCTGTTCTTTTAAAAACATGCTAGCATTACTCTTTTCCTATGACTTTATGGTCCCTAATATTCTTTGTGTGTATGTTGATACAGAGAAGAAATATTTATGAAAATAACTTTGAGACACTCATCTGCTCACAAAAATTTCTAAGATACACAAGGATTGAGTAAATCTTTGAAAAGGTTGGATTTTCCCCTCTCATTAGGGGTTGTGGATTTTAATCTTTATAGTTTATTTAAAACTATTCACAAGTGAACAAAGCAGTCTGAAGTTCAGAATAATTAGGACTCTGAAGATCAGGAAAAATATGAATAAATAAAGCTAATGGAAGCCACAGGTCAATTTACCAGCGGGAGATAAAGAGGATTTTAAGATCTGGATTGAACAAGGTTAACAGCCTACTTCAACCCTTGATTTAAAATTCCACAGGAATGCGGGAAGAAAAAATTCCATCAACTGGTGCAAAGGAAAGTTCCATCAATTGGTGCAATTAATGGAAATTTTATATAGGATATAAATGACATATAGGGATACATATATTCCAAGAAAGAATTTAATTTAAATGTATATTTTGCATATATTTTTAAGTCAAATTACTAAGGAAATTTTCTGCATTTTTTTATGGCTACATCCATCAGCAAATATTGGATTCCTATTCTTGGAGGCACAAATTCAGATCTAATTATTACTGAAAAAATGTTATGAAAACATCTGGATAAAATAAAATTAGCAAAAAGAGATATAAAATTTAGTTCTGTGAAAACATATAAAATCTTTCATGCCCCAAGATAAAAGAATTAGAAAAACTGACAAAATGACACATGGTTACGAAGTGATAGCCTAGCATTTCTACATAAATCAATCGGAATGCAAGCAATTAAAGCAAGGATCTGAATACCCTCAGTCCACAGTGTTTGCTACTTCCTGAGTAAACAACTAAATTTCAGAGGCAAAAGAGAACATGATACCAAGACTTTATGGCCTCCTTGTAAACAGCAGAGCAGTCACTTTTTTAAGGGAAAAAGTTTGGTAGAGTAGGTGGGTGTGACAAGTAATAAGTATTAAACTTTAGCAAGAATTATGAGAAAAGAAAAATTGGATTTTATATTCAAATTCAAAATGACAGATATAGATATGAGTTACCATTACAATGAACTTGTGATAACAATCAAAACAAACGCAAAATAAAACAATCTTGTACAAAACACTGCCACACCATCGAAGAAACTGCTCTCATCTCAGGAACTTCATGAAACCTTAGTGTTGCAATTACAGGCCACAAAAGCTACCTATATTTACTTTACTGTAAAGAAAAGGACTTTTCATTTCTGACAAATTTAGGTGACTTTGGGCATGTGCCCTAAAGCTAAAAAAGAGATATGGATAGATAGAAACTCAAAATTCTCCCTAAACATTTGTAATGTCCGAAAAAATAGAGGTCAAATCATTTGTCTTTCTCTCCTCTTTGCATCAAATATTTGACTCATGAAACAGTACGTACATTATTTTAAAATTCTGTAATCTACCCATAAGCAATGGGATTTGAGTTTAGTTGTACATTATAGCCCACCAGGTCTTTAAACTTAAAACTGTTCATACTTCTAACCATTTGTGTTCAATGTTCTAAAAGTGGTTCCTTTTGGCAACTTTGTGGGTATTTGGTTGTGCTGTTTGTTTGTTTGTTTTAATTTCAGTCTCAAGAATAATTTAGTTCCAGGAAATATAGTACCTAACTATAGATATATAACTCTGTCATGAAATGTGTGTATTGTATTTATTCACAGTCCATAAACATTGTCTAATTAAGCTATGATGAGCAGCATTTGTCAAGTTATCACACAGCTGTAACCCACGGAACTGCTTCAGACAGAACTCATATTTATGAAGCATCCACCACAGTCATCAAGGCACTGGAATATGAAACTCCTTTCATTTGAATGACCTGCACTTGTACCAAGCATGGACAGGTGAACTTGTTCAGCATCATTACTACTGAATTATTCTCAGAACACTCTACGACTCCTGGTACTTTGAAGAGCATACAAATTTATATCTAGGATAATAATGTAGTAATTATCAAAGCCAATATGTATCCATGCAGTTCAGTTTATAATAGTTTGCCTCAAAATAATACTTTTTATTGTATACAGGAAAGCCTTGCGATTAATACATGCACTATTTATCTTGTGAAAATAGTTAAGATATTTGACCTCTTCTTATTAAAAGATTCTGTAACCTCAAATTTGATGTTAAACTCTGAAAGAATCTAGATATAGGGAACAGAAAATAGTAACTTTATTTTTATATAAAATTTCCTCAGATGATAATATTCTCTCAGCAGGAACATTTTGATCAGAGATTAAAATGAATTTGCTATTTAAAAAAATGTCTAAATAATACTGCTTGTGAAATACTTTGAGAACTATTCAGTGTGACCATGTTGGCAATTTTAAACAAATAAGTTTACCCGTGTACGGTCTTATCATCATCCTTGAAATTCAGAAAGAATAGGAACCATGTCCTATATTTTAGGTCAAGGTACAGGAAATTACACTGATAAAAGTATTCAAAACTAAAACAATGGAAAAATGTAGCTTGACACTTTTTACCCAACACAAACACAATTAAAGGGAAAAAAATGCATGAAAAGTAAGTAGAAGTCAATGGTTAATGTATGTCTGTGTGTTATGTGTGTGGAATATTCCAGCACGTTTTCACAAAGAAAGTTTCTTATTTGCTATTTTCAGTTCCCAATAACTGAAGGTATAAGCATAAGTAAAATTTGGTAGAGGAATAAACTATCCTATGAAACAATGGTCTCTCTCTAATGCATAATAAATAAATCACAAAGAAATATGGCAGAAAATTCCTCACTACAGAAAAGTCAGGACCAGTCACAAGGACAAATAAGATACTCTTATCAAGGGAGCAGATAAACTTAAATTAAGGTTATAATGGAGAAACTCGCTCCCAGAACAGAGATTAAGCTCAATTGTATACGAGGTCTAATTGAGCTGAGCTGGGCTGATGTACATGAAACAGGGTGAGCACTATTCTTAAGGCAAGACTGGTTACATATTAAATGTGCCACAAATTTAGCAATAGTAGTAGTACTAGTATTAAAGATACTTCTATTTTTGATATATTCTTGTAACCAGTATTAACTACTTGAACATAAAAGAGGAAAGCTTCAAAATGCACTTAATGAATTCTGAAGAAAGTATTTCCAATTTTGTGAATTGAAACATATATAAAATATTGTGCTTTTTGCCTCTCATATCTTTCTCAGGGACACTTGTAGACAACCCTGAAAAGAAACTAAATAGAGAGGAGAATGTTGAGATAGGATGGTATTCAGAAATTACTTTAATCATTCATCCAAGTCAGTAAGAATCAGGAAATTCTAAATTAACGTTGATATGCCTGTGTCACTGGACATATCCTCAGGCTAGAAACCTATTTCCTCTTTGAAGTTTGTCCCTTGTTTTCCTAAGCGACAGGACATTTAACTCACCAAATAAAAAGGGAAACAAGGTATTAACTTTCCAAACAGTTCAGTTAAAGACTGATAATCTGCATAATGTTATCTCTAGTACTATATTATCTGATATGTGTATTTACAAATACATCTTAGAAGAAAGGCCAGGAGAGTTATATCTTATTTTTTGAGAGTTATATTTTATTTTTTTTAAAGATTTTATATATTTATTTGACGGTGAGAGATCACAGGTAGGCTGAGAGTCAGGCAGAGAGAGAGGGGGAAGGCGGCTCCCTGCTGAGCAGAGAGCCTGATGCAGGCCTGGATCCCAGGACCCTGAGATTATAACCTGAGCTGAAGGCAGAGGTTTAACCCACTGAGCGACCGGGCGCCCGGAGAGTTATATTTTAAAAGAGAGTTTGTCAAATGCTTTCGCAATAAATAAAATCAAACACATGTGAAGTCTAGATTTAAGTAAAAATCTCAACTTGATTATATAGCATAAATTAAAGAGATCTAAGACTGTCTTTGCATCAAAGTATGAAAGCTTGCTAGAATATTATTAGAACTTTCAGTCAGAAATATAAAATTAATTATGCATTCTCAAGTATTTTTAAGATGTTGGTTTTCCTTTTGCTTCCAAATTGCATCCTTTTTATGTTAAAATAATATATGCAAATAAATTCAACCTGACAAAAACTAGTAAAAAGCTGTTTTATGACTTCTACACTATTAAGCTGTGATACTGTAAAAAAAGGAAGATAAAGTTTGTAGAATGATAACAGTACATGTTGTGTAACTATTATAAACACTAACTATGATAAAGCACTTAATTTTAATCTTTTATAGTTAAATCATAAATCTGTCCTCTGTGACAACTGAACACAGTAACTAAATATGACATAAATCTGAGGACATTTTTAATAAATCTTTAAGTGTATGAAATAAAGTACATACCATCATCTGCATCGGTAACATTAAACACAAGAACAGTAGATCCTAGAGGTAGATTCTCCATTAAAGATGTGCTATATGAATTTAAGCTGAAAATAGGTGGGTTATCATTTACATCTAGTACATTAAAATAAACCCTAATGGTAGTAAATTGTCCCCCACCATCTTCAGCTCGAACAGTGAGGATATAATATTGCTGTGCTTCATAATCTAATACTCGAGTCAAATTAAAGACTCCAGTAACTGGATTCAGGAAAAATATGCCATCTTCATCATCTTCATTCACAATATATGTAATTTCTCCATTCACACCAGAGTCATCATCTGTAGCTAAAATAGCTGCCACCAAAGAACCTATGAAAAAATAAATTAATAGTCTCAAATTAGTGGGATAAGGGTATTACTAAGAGAATATATACAGTCACCAACAAATTTTATTTGCACAGTAAAATATTTTAACAAGATAATCACTTTGAACATATAGTGAACACAACATTCTGCAGATTTCTATATTAACACTGATACCAATCTTCCCAAATATTAACAAAACATATAGCATATTAAATACTCAGTAAATTTTATGTTTCAGTGTAAATGTTCTGGAGAAATAATACTTCTGACACTATTTTTCTGCCTGGCACTACCAGCTCATGAACATATTGGTGATTGCAGTGAACACATATTGGGGCCCATTGTTAGTACCAGGAACTAGGGGTCCCCAGCAATAATGCAGACTTATGCTCAGGGGATATCACCTGACAGCTCATGTGGTCATTGCTATAATTAAGGCAGAAATAAATGTAATGATAATTTCATGAAGGACTTATACAACTCATGTTGGGGATTGAAGGGAAAACTGCAGTGAGAAGTAGTCTATAAATATTTAATTTCTTTGTCAAATGAGTTTCCATAGCATATGCTTTTTTACACAAAATCATTCCAAATGTAATTTGGAAAAAAATTTCAATTTTAGATAGGAATTTCCAATAATGAAATGAAGCATATACACACCAGAAATATGGATATTCAGTACTCAAACTCAACAATCACAATGTAGTATGTTCAAAGAGGCAAGCTGACAATTCAGGATTGAGATTCCACTAACACTTAACTGAGTACATGTTAATTCTTAAGTCCCTTTTTACCTATGGTATATATGATGTATTCTATAAATTCTGATACATTCTCTAAATCTTTACCCTAATTCTAACAGGAATTTTTGTTTCCACTTTACAGAAGGTAAAATTAAAGCTAAGGGTAATGAATTAACTTGCCCTAGGCCACACAGGTTCTAAGTGTCACAGATTTGTCTACATAGCACTATAATCATATTGGACACTTTTATAATATCCATTTATTTTAATTTTTGTAACCAATTAAAATATATTAAAAATAATGATGTAGTCCTGTTTTGCAAATGCATTTCTAAAGTTCATTGATTCAGAATGGATGTGGAGGTAGCCATGTACATGTTATAAGACAGTTATTTAGAAGTCAGCATTTAGAAATGATATTAATACATAAAATGTTTAAATGAACTGTAAAATATCACACAGTATAAAGTGGAAGAACACTATCAAAACTTTTGTTGCCAGAAAAATTAACAACTCATCACAAATACTTTCAGAAACAGAAATATTTGTAATTGGTAATCAGATGAATTTCTAACCTTATTTGCTCTCAAAAATCTAGAAATTCATTTGGGAACCATATCTAAGATGGTTAATTAACCGAATAAAATGCCTAGCACATACATTTTTATACCTAGTAGCATATGTTCTATGTAAAAACTATTTACTAATTAAAAGCAGGCAAAACACAGTCCATAATTGTAGTCAAAAGTGATCTTTGTGAAACATATGTAAGGCTATGCCACCTACCAGGGGTTGTGTCTTCAGGGATGTCAAAAGAGTACACAGGTCTGGAGAACTTGGGTGTGTGATCATTCACATCACTGACGGTGATATTAATTCTCATATCTGAGGACTGAAGACCATCATCTGCCCGAACCAGCAAAGAATATTTGGAACGGCGTTCTCTGTCCAACCTCTTGGTCGCTATCAGATCTCCAGATTCAGGGTCAATGCGGAAACTGTCATCAGCTCCACTAATGATAGTGTACGTGACCAGAGCATTCGCACCCTGAGAAAAAGACCCGTATCTGAATTGTTAGAAGCAGAACAGTTAAGGGCACCATTCCTTATGCTGAGTATGTATTTGACAAAGTGGGGCTTTGGGCTTTACTTTATCAGATACTAAAAGATTTCAAAAGATAACAAATCAAAGTAGTATATCACATAATCTTTCACCAGTCCTCCATTAAATAACAGAAAATCTCAGCTATCAGTATTAGCAATATATATTTTTAACTCATAGAATGTACACATAGAAAGGAGTCAAGTTGTCAGTACAGAAAAGACCAATGACATTACTGCTATTAACCTCATCACCAAATTTGCTAAAGGGTGGCTTTGTGTCGGGCACTATGACAGCACTATATATGCATCCTCTCACTTCACAACTTCATGAGATGCCAGTTTGCAATGAAGACGCTAGGTTCCAAGATGCTAGTTAACTTACATATAGTCACACTGCAAGTGTTACACTGGATTTCAAACCCAAGTCTGCCTGACTGAGCTCACGGTACTTCTGATTCAGCACCAGAACATAAAGGAGGCAAGGGCTAAATGCAGGAGGCTTGCAATAAGCACTATAAGAACCAAGAAGGGAGATGAGTTGTTTTGAGTTGATTACTTAAGGGAAGATAATAAAGGAGAGTGTATATGGAGCTGAACTGGGGTTAGTAGAACTTTTTTTTTTTTTTTTTTTTTTTTTAAGCAAAGACTAAGTTAACCAAAAATGCAGAGGTAAAGAGAATATGTCTGGCTTACTCACTATTAACAGTTCGTTAGAGTGGAGAGTTTAAATGTTTAAATGAAGAATAAAAGAGGGTCAAACTAAAATGTTAGTTTATGGGTATATTTTTGAGAATCTCAACTGCAACACAAACTGCCTTGCATTCTGTGGCCAAGAAAATACCAGTCTTGTCTTAACTGTATTCCTTAAGCAGTCTCTCAAGGCTCTTGATAACGTAGGAAGAACTAGAGTGGGGAGAGGCCAGAAAAGGGAGAAAATGAGTTGAGTTTGGCCCCAAGAGGCTGGGGTTGCAGTTGCTCAAGGTGAAACTTTCTATGACCTGTATTTTTTGTAGGTTCCAAGTCCACGTTCTATAAAATGAAAGCAGGGTTGATTTCTTATGTTCTCTTACATCTTTGAGCTATGGCCCTCAAAACTTCGAAATCTAAACCAGAAAGTTGGCAGAGAACACAGAAAAGTTGAGAAAAACAGAACATTGTTTAAGTGTTTACTAAGTGCTCAACTCTGTCTAAGCACATCACTTCATGGGCGCTGAGGTTAAAGGGAAGTTTTCAAGAAAGAGTAGATCTTAGCAAAGTCAAAAAAAAAAAAAAGAAAAAGAGATTTAGAAGAACTTGTCTAGATTTGATAATGGGGAATTCTAACCTCATGGTATTTTAAAATACTTTATATATATTTTTATTTTAAAATATATTTGCTAATGTGGTATTTTAAAATGTATTATATATTAAATACATTATAAAATTGACAGTCCAGTGTTGAAATTATAAGCAGTTTGATTTTGGTATTTCTTAATTATATATATTATAATTAAAATATTGAGTTAAATATTATACACTGCTGTGGTTGAGATATGATGCTTTTGGGGTTGAATCTCTGCTCCCCCACTTGTTAATTTTGTGTCCTTGGGCCTTATACTTAGCCTCTATGAGCTGATGTTTCTTTATCAGGGCAATAAGAACAATAACATTACCTGTTGTAAAGATGAAATGAGTTCATATATGTAAAAAACCTAGAATAATCCTTCAGAAATTATGTGACAATGTTAGCTCTTATTTGTATTATTGTTTTTATGTAATGGGTTAAGTGCATTTGATGATAAATGCCTGTAAATGAATACTTTAAATCAGAGTACAACTGAGTTTCTATATATCTTGGGAAAAAGATGTTTTCTCATTTCTTATTGTATCTAACTGTTGCATTTTGACACTGAGGTATAATAAGTGTTTGAATTACTGACTTCCAAAAATTACTTTTTGTTTTAAATATACTTACATAAAATAAGTATGTTTTTTACTATTATTAACCTCTAGACATTTATTTATCACAATATCCAGGCTAAGAACTCTCAAGAAAGATATTGGGAAGAATATAAATTTAGGATGTGTAGGACTGACTATAAGGCTGGCATACCAGGAGAATATGGTGCCCATGGTTTCCAGACTTTTCCTTCCTAGATTAGATAGGTTTTATCTTTCATAGTCAAACACATAAGGGTATGACTGCTAATAGTCAAAGGCAAAAATACTCTTTCAAAATATATGTTTAGTGGCATTTGCTATATTTTTATACTGCATTCTCCAAGCCAATGTTAAAATTTAGTAAAGTGAATGCCTCAAAGCACCTTTTAATTTTGTAATGGAATAGCTAAGTTGAACACAATACCATATGTATCTTGTATATTCAGGTGTACATGGAGTAGCTAACATATTTATTGTAATGGTATGGTTTAACAAAAACATTCAATAAGAATTTTAGACTCTTAATCTGACCACATTCTGTACTATTTATTCCATTTCACTAAGAGTTCCATTATTCTAGTAAAGCAGCCCAGGTATGAAAACAGCTACATTCAATTTTGCCCTATTAAAATGGCAAGTACTTGGAAATTAGGGGAAGGCTAAGAAACAAAAACATATTTAAAGCTTTCCACAAATGGTTTGAAATTTTAGAGATGTTCTGCCTACAAAGCAACTGTCATAATTAATGCTCCTAAAGTTATGATAATTCTTCTGAACAGAAGCAAAGGCATCAAATTATGTTGATAAAACAAGTTTTTTATATTCAAAATCAGCTGATGCAGTGAATTAATCGTTCTACTGAATGTCTGAAAATGTCTGGCCAAGAGTAATGATTTAATTAGGTCTTTTGAAAAGTCTATTTATTTAATATCCAAAATATGCAGTATCAGCAATACCACAAGAAACAAATATCATATTTCAGCTGCAGTGCGGTGGAAATAATGCTGGTTAAAAATATTCTCCTCTTCTGAGGAACCACAGAGACAAAAGCACGTGGAAGGAATTCTAAAAGTAAATAGCTATAAATTGCAAATGCATTTTATAACCTTAAGTAGCATTTTCTTTTTTTTTAATAATAATTTATTTTATTTTTTCAGTGTTCCAAAAACAAGTTTGGTACCATGAAACAAAGCTTGAGTATCCTGGCCCATTACAAGCATAATAATTCTGTTTATAAAAGGAAACAAGAGACTGACAAAGTCATGTGCTTCTGAAAGATGTGTATCTTGATCCAACATATGTTTCAAATGATATTTAAATTAAATTCAACATGTACATATTGCTTCCTAAAACCCAGACACTATTCTCCAGTGCCTTTCTAGAATTTCTCTAACATACTAATATTTTTTAACATTTATGTATGACTTAGTAATTAAGGATAAGTGTATAAATAATAAAGAATATATTGATGCATAGTTTGATAATGACTCACATATTTATTAGTGTTTTAAATAATTCTATTATTCTTTTAAAACCAATCCACTGGACTGTCCTGAAAAAATTTAATGCTGACTACAAAGTAAAAGAAAACCCTTGCATCCAGTATTGAGTCTTATTCAAACTAGACGAAGAAAGAAAATAGCCATGACTTGGTAAGAGAGAAAACATCCAAATGTTTATATATAGTTGTTGTTGTTCCAGATTCAAATAAGAAGGGCACATGGGTGACTCAGTCAGTTAAGCATCCACCTCTTGATTTCGGTTCAGGTCACCAACTCAAAGTTGTGAGATCAAGCCCCACATTGGCTCTGGCCTGGGTATAGAGACTGCCTGAGATTCTCTCCTTCTCTTTCTGCCCCTCCCCAACTCTCTGTCTTAAAAAAAAAAAAAATCAACTAAAAGGTAAAACCCAAGGACAGAGTAGAATATAAGATAAAGGTTTATCTAAAAGCATTAATATTAATTCATTGCAAGCTACTCAAAAAAGTAAATAGCTAATGATCTGAATGCCATAGAAAGCTGAGGTATCAATTCCATTGGGCATAGGGTCAAAGAAATGTTTACTCTTCACATCATGTGTTGAAATAGTGATCATTTAAAAGCTACTAACTTTTTAACAGAAAATGAATTCAAGAAGGACAGCAACCTCATGAGCTTAAACTTTAAAAAAATAATAGTTCAAAGGCAATTTTACAAAAACATCCTCCTTGCTTTTAAAGTTGTAGGTAAACATACTTCTTCCCTCCCATCCTCTCCTGCCTTTCCCTCTTCCCACCAACAGACCCGATCACAGAGTACTTGGTGACGGGACATTTATGCCTTCAGGTAGTCACACCTTGTACAAATTGTCAGCATCCCTACCTCCATCTGAATTTCAACAACCCTTCCTCCATTTCCCTGGTCTACTTCTTCTGTACAACCTTATACTTTCTTTCCCCTTTAACTCCACACCCTGTCTCACCCCAAATGCACTTCTTGCATATCCGAGATAACATCATTTTACCTTTCAGTAGTTTTTTTTTATACTGGGATATCTAGTGACGACACCTACATAGTTACTTACACTTTTTTAAAACTTAAAAACTGAAACACAGTAGAAACAAAACAAAGTGCACTAAAACAATGTTGATATAAATACCTAGACACAGAAGGATATTCCCAGTCTTCCTCAGATCTCATTGTAAATATAAATATATCTCAAAAGATAAACTTGGGGCGCCTGCGTGGCTCAGTGGGTTAAAGTCTGTGCCTTCAGCTCAGGTCATGATCTCGGGGTCCTGGGATCAAGGCCAGTATTGGGCTCTCTGCTCCGCTGGGAGCCTGCTTCCTCCTCTCTCTCTGCCTGCCTCTCTGCCTACTTGTGATCTCCCTCTCTGTCAAATAAATAAATAAAATCTTAAAAAAAAAAGAAAAGCTTGAGGCAATCCAATTATGTGCATACTTACACACAAACACACACAAAAAAAGAGAAACATAAACATCAGAAAGCACTGTATTTGTAGTAATCCTTATTTGCCATAACTTGAACAAAATAGAGAGGGATATAAAATTATAACAGTATCAACATCATAGTATTGGCATCTCTTTCAAAGAATCAGTTACTAAAAGAATCGTATATTGCATCAGAATATATCTTTATTGTAATTAACATGATTATTGCTTCACTCTTTGTAGTGATTCAACACTTCTATACAACACCCACTGCTCATCACAAGTGCACTCTTTAATTCCCATCACCTATTTCACTCATCCCCTCACCCACCTCCCCTCTGGTAACCATCAGTTTGTTCTCTATAGTTAAGAGCTGTTTCTTGGTTTTCCTTTCTTTTTCTTTCCCTTATGACCATTTGTTTTGTTTCTTAAATTCCACATATGAGTGAAATCATATAGTATTTGTCTTTCTCTAACTGACTTATTTTGCTTAGCATAATATTCTCCAGCTCTATCCATGTCATTAACAAATGGCAACACTTCATTTTTTATGGCTGAGGCATCAGTCAATGGATATTTGGGCTCTTTCCATAGTTTGGCTATTGTTGATAACACTGCTATAAACAATGGGATGCATGTGTCTCTTCAAATTAGTAGTTTTGTATTCTTTTGGTAAGCAATTGTTGGATCATAAGTTTACTACTTCTCTAAATGAGAGTTAGTCAAAGTTTGTGAATTGAGCTATCCAAATCCATATTATCAATGATTAGCTTTAAGAAAATGAAGTATTTCCTTAAATAATAATTGATTACATCTTTTATCAATAATAAGTAGTCACATAACTTTTAATAGTAACTAGAGTTTGGGAGGCCTGGGTGGCTTAGTGGGTTAAAGCCTCTGCTTTCCGCTCAAGTCATGATCTCAGGGTCCTGGGATCAAGGCCCCTGTCAGGCTCTCTGCTCAGCAAGGAGCCTACTTCCTCCTTTCTCTCTGCATGTCTCTCTGCCTACCTGTGATCTCTCTCTCTCTCTGTCAAGTAAATAAATAAATAAATAAAATCTTTAAAAAAAAAATAGTAGCTAGACTTTGGAAAAAAATTATCTCAGTTGTTAAAAAGGAGATAGCAGGCCCAAAATGGAATGCCCTGTCCTAAGCTACATGTCAACAAACCAAGATGTAATACCTAATTTAATTGCACTTTGAACTCTGAAGAATGTAACTTTTAACCAGTTAACATAGAATTACTTGGTCAATATTAGTGAGATAATCTACTCAATAGTCCAATTTATAAATTTACTCAGTTGAATTTATAGTTTTTAACAGATTTGGTGGCAGTGGCAAGACTAAAAAAAGACTTCCAACAGCTCCAGGGACAAGAAACATGGGTTCAGGATCCTAGGAATGCCTTTGAGTTCACTGTCTTTCTAGCTATTTCTGAGAGAGATGGGTAAGTTGCTCTTGGTTTTGAACACTGCTCTCTTTGTGTTGAACTCCCACCCTAACTGGCTTTCCATTCCAAGACTTATTGAGTCAGCTTGAGCTAGGATGTTTCCATCCAAAACCTCAGTCGCTAGCTCTTGGTTTAGTCTTTAGTTCCCCAGTAGACTGGAATCCCTTTTCCCACCTACAGTCTGCAGTGCCCATTTACTGGCTTTTGCTGGTTTAGTCATTTCCCCAGTTCCAGTCCACAGTCTCCATTTGCTGGAGTCCGATACTTTAATCTACACTGGGAAATGGCGATGCACACAGCCTTCTCTTGGCCAGTCTGCAATAAGACCTGGTTGCTCCTGGCATGTTAAAAGGCACCTGTTTGTCTTGTTTTATGTGGATAAAGACTATTGCTAACATATATCAGGGGCCAAAAACCTGTAAAAATTGGTGGGCATTGGTCATGGTATGAGTGAAATTGACACTAGGTAACCTGCCAATCTCAAGCAAATTTCCATGCAATGGCATGAGGTACCCTGTGAAACACTGTCTAATCACCAACCCACAAGCACATCTCTTTTAGGTATTAGTTTGGTTCTAAAAGACCCAAAGGCTTAGCTGAAAAAAAGTAATTATAATAAAAGTGAGATGCTTAAAATCTAGAGAATTTCTGCTACTTTCCTATATACCTGGTTATTTTATGTCTAAGAATTAGATATAAAAAATAAATATTTACAAAGATAGCAAAATATTCCTAAGCTTTATATTATATCCTGAGAACTTAGTTTGGTAACTGTCAGGTTGGGAGCCCCAAAATATGGCTGAGCATATAAGTGAGTCACATCCAATTAGAAGCTAGATATGGCTGGACAGAAAAGTGGGTTTAACCCCATTTGTGGCTAGGGTCCTACCAAACTGCTGCCAGCCTTCAAAGTAATTACAACCTAGAATTACAGTGGCCATTATGAGGAACATTCCAATTAAGTAAGATCATTTAAAAAGTGCATTTAAAAACAAGGACCTCCAAATCAAAGAAACAGAATGGAATACCTATTTTAACTGGCATACAAATATCTGAAAGTCTTCAAAATTCCTAAACATCTTCATTAAAAAACTTGTTGCAAAAGGCTAATGAAAAATTCAACGTATAAAAGGCACTTAAAAACAAACAAACAAGCAAAAAACATAACACTGATGTAAGTCTTACTGCTTCCCTCTATCCTCTATTTGAGTACCCATTCTAGTAATCCTCTGTCTGAATTCCCTTTATATGACTTTAAGCAAAAAGTCTGCCAAGTTAATGACCTTACAGACACCACATGTCTACTCTTGAAAGAGGGCCTATTGCTAATGGGGATCTCCCAAAGTTGATGAGACTCTGAGGGATTTTCTAGTAAACTGCTGTCATTCTCTTAAACAACCAAGGAAAAACTAAAATTAAAAATAATGAAAAACCTAGCCAAATTCTGGTAAATACCAGAGCTACAGATGGGATCCTGAAAAAACTGGTGGAAGCCAGCTAAGAGTGAAAATTCTTTCCATTGTCAGCTCTCCCAGATCTCTGTCTGTAGTGCCCAGTAGAGGGAAGAAAATAAAACATCTGATGCATCCTCTTTGGGGACACCTCTTCAGTCCAAGGGGTTATTCAATACTGCCAAAAATATTTACTATTTGTACCAAGTAAAACTACAAAGTAGCTCTGTGGTCAGAAATTGGCCAAATTGCTGAGCCTACAAGAATTTTTTTTTAAAGCTATCTCCCCTAAGCTAAAATAAAACTATGAATCCAGAAGGAGAGAAAACCCCTCTAAAGCCCTTGTAAAAGGATTTATGGGTGAATCAACCTATGATGTTATTTAAGTTGCAACCCAATTCTTTGAGGAATTGAGAGCAACTGCCCTTACCTTACAAATCTTTGCAAAACTAAAACTCCAGCTCTAGAGCAGTTGAAAGTTCACATAATCTTTTTTACCAATCCCATATCATCTCCTATTTATCTTAAAAAGCTTATAACTTACATTCTTCACTGTGCCTTTGAGGTGTAAGTGTTAATGTATGAACTATATTATAAGGAGGTAATCTTAATCAGAAAAAAAAGAGAAAAAGGGAGAAGGTCATTTAGAATTTGAGTTAATGGGAAATCTTAAGTTTATAGAAGCTATAATGTCTCTCTTCTTTTTAAAATTCTATTTATTTATTTATTTATTTGTTTATTTGTTTATTTATTTATTTATTTATTTATTTATTTATTTATTTATTTATTTATTTATTTTAGAGAGAGCAAGGTGGGGGAGAAAGTGGGGGAGAAAAAGAGGGAAAGAATATCACACAGACTCTACACTGAGCATGTAGCCTGACACAGGACTCGATCTCTTGACCCTGAGATCATGACCTGAGCTGAAACCAAGTGTTGGTTGCTAAACTGACTAAGCCACCCAGGTGTCCCAATGTCTCTCTTTCTATGTTTATGTGAGTGAGTGTGCATGTATATAGAGAAATATATAGAGAAACATATATAGAAACATATATATATATACTCACATAAGTATATAGAAAGAGACATTTAAATAGTATATATTATCAAAATTAATTTTAATAATATCATCTGGCAGTTAAGAATTCTACCACCTCTACCTCCAGATGAAATTACTAAAATTAATTTGTGAAAGAGCTATATTTAATTGGCTTAAACAAATATGAACTTATAGAAATTTAATATTTATAAAACTCTCAAAATATTCTCAAAAAAATTCTCAAACTAACCCAAATGCTTTTTGGGTCATGTAATCTGGGAAAGTATTTAATATTAAAATTAATGCATGTTTTTTGTTTTAATTAAAATGTACATGTCCTTAAGAGTTTTCAACATTGAATATAATGCAGTTATACAACTTTTATTTTACCTGGATTTATTAATCAAATAAAGTTTATATTATCTCTGTTATAAAATTTGTAAGCAATAAAAATAACTTGTCATGATGAAATTTTCATAACTAATCCAAATATAATTGTTAACAACAAGTACATAAAATAAATATAAGTAGTATAAGAAGTTCTAGGTAAACTTTTTAGTTTCCCCAAATCTTTTTGGTAAACTGAAAACTTGAAGTTTTGCTAGGTTAAGTGATGAATCAGGTTATATCCATTGAATATTCAGATCATTTCCAAATAAAATGAAATACTGAAACATGTTATTGAACATAAACTTATCCACTTTTAGCTTCCTTTTACAGAGTAACTAAAGATAGTCTATTAGTAAACATGTTTAATGCCATGTTGAGAAACTTTCTATGAGAAAGTACATGTTTCTAAGAATTATAAAAAAGTTTTTATAAGTCTGCCAATCCATAGAACACTAACATAAAAGATAGTTTATAATTGCTTACTTCTTAGTTTTTGTTAGAAATAAAAGGCTTCTGAGGGTGAAAAATTATAACATATGTAACTAAAACCACTAAAAATAATAAGGGAAAGGAGTTTTATGTGTGATCAACCCTGGCTAAAATCAGAATGAATTTAATTACACAAATAAGTTCTAATATCAAAAGTAAGCTGGTGCAAAATTAGAATTTGGTTTTCTGTCTGTTAAAAGGACGAAATTTTCTTGGTCCATTGGTCTGCTCTCACTGGAGATTATAAAAGGGTTTCCTTAAATTTCAAAGTAATATCCATAAAAAACAAGAATTGTTTCATCAAAATAATTCCCTGTGTTATCAACTCTTTGATTACTGAAGCCTAGGACTCTCAATCTTGAAAGAGTTTAGTTTTACTCAGAACCATTAAGTCTTCGATATTTGTCTATGAAGTTTTGTCACCTCGGTTAAATAAATAACTGAATATTGTTTCATAGTGACCTATGGTCTTAAACACTCATAGTGCCCTCTGATCTTAAAGCCTTCTTATATTTTTTGACAACTTTCCTAAAAACCAAATTCTAAATGAAGATTTTGCTACTTGAACTAACTTTGGGATTTTTAAGAGGGTCCCTGAAACATCTCAAAAGATGTGGTCTCTCTCCTTATTAAAAGATATTAAGTCATTAAAGATAATTAAGTTTATTGGATATGTTAAATTATGTGGTAAACATTGTCAAATAAAGAATCATGGTAAGGCATTTTTATGCTGTATAGGTATAAGTTATAAGTGGTCCAGAAATAATGTGAAATTCCTGGAAATCTGATATGTCTTGGCACAATGTTTTCAGTCATAAATCCAGATATTATCTTAAAATGATATGTAACATTTTACCCGCATTTCCTTGTGAATTGTAGTGAACTCCCATCAGATTTTTAATCATGGCTATTTTTAAGTCTTGTCATTTATAGACAGTTGCTTCATTCTGATATGTTGGCAAAAATGCTTCATTTTCAAAAAGACTCATTGAAGGTACACCAAAATACAGGTTTCTGGTAATTTTAAAATAAAAACAAAACCAGTGACTGAATGACTCAGTCAGTTAAGCAGCTGCCTTTGGATCAGGTCATATGCATCAGGCTCCCTGCTCAGTGGGGAGCCTGCTTCTCCCTCTGCCTCTGCATGATGCCTCCTCTGCTTATGCCCCTGCACTCTCTCTCTCTCTCTCTCTCTCTCTCTCTCTCTCTCTCAAATAAATAAATAAATAAATAAATAAATAAATAAATAAATAAAAATCTTTAAGCAAACAAAACAAAACAGAGTGGAGTAAGAATTTCCGGAGCTAATGAAAAAAATAGATTTACATAGAAAAGTACTAATAACATAGGACTAGATGAACTAAGGAGGATGACTATAATTTTGTATGACTTTTGTTTAAAACATTGCTGGGTTTTAATGTTTTGTTTTACCAGATGTAAGAATTTTTTTTTCTTTTCTTTTCTACTATTTTTTTTCTTTTTGCAATGACCTATAGAAAATTGGTAAAGTATACCTTTGTAAACAAAAATAAAGTATTTGCTTTTTCTCTCTACCTGATCCCTTCAGAATTCAGAAACTATTTTTTTTCTGGCAATATAGTTGTTTCATGGCAATACAGTTATTTGTTTGCACAAATCCAATGAGACTCCATTGTCCTTTAATAGGACACAATTGGAAATATTGATTATATTACGAAGGCTTGACTGAAATGTCATATTTGAGAGAGATGTGTATAGATTCATATATAATCAAACAGTTTTAAGGAACTAAGTTTGACTTTATGGAACCAAAAATGTCTCTTGGAAAAACTGGCCTGGATCCTTGCTTCTAAGGGTTCAGCAAAGTTCTTAAAAACCTTAGTCAGTCACTATTTTTGTTGTGTATATATATACACACAACAAACAGATCAGTATTCTATTATAATTATCTTTTTAAAATGGGACTAATCGTAGTAAAAAAAATTGATTTGCACCTTTTTAGATATTATATTCTAAACCCTTTGTCTTTGAGATTTTGTTACTTACTTATACATTGGACTAGATCTAAATTTTAGCTTTCTCCAATATCTGACTACAACTCATCAAAGTAACATTTCCATTTTCTCTCATCCTTCTGATTTGGAATTGCCAAGAACAAAGACTTCCCTCCAATCTCCTTGGAAAGGACTATACCAGGTCCTTTTCACTATTCAGATGGCAGCCAAACTCCAGAGACTTGTGGATAAACATCTCACAGTTAAAGAAAACTCCACTTGGCATCTGTTCTTGTGCAAATGCTGGAAACCTCGAAGTTAAATAGACTAGAAAGAGAAGTAGCCAACATCAACGTACATAGCTCCTTCCTAAGGTGCCATATCAAGACCTCACCCTCCAACTAAACATAAAACCCTCTCTTCTTCTCATCTTCCCTTTACTCTAGCATTGGCCTGGAAAGATAATGCCATCTTCAGTGTCTCCCCACCATTAAGACAGCCTTTGCCTCTCGGACTGCTGGATTTGTCTTTAAAACTCTTATCGGTTCATTAACAGTGCCACCTTATCAAGAATGTCTCTACAGGTTTTGGGTTTTTGACTGATTTTTTTTCCCTGATGGTCATCATTCTCCTTTGACCTATGAATGCCTGCATAGCTGGTGCATAGCCAGGTAATGCCTCTTAGGTTATTTAACTGTGTCCCTAACCTCTCACAAACAAAGACACCTCACTGGTCATCTCCCCTAGATTTACAATATGGAGTTAGAAAAGAATTACCAGAAGGAATTAATGAATTGGGATTCACTTCCTTTGTCAGGGCCTTACTTGTCTGGCTGGGAGTAAATGTAAATGAGGTCATGATTAGAAACCTCTCCTTAACTCTTGAAAGTATTAAACAATCTGCAATAAAAAATAGCCACCCAACAAAAATCCTTAGACTTGCTAGACAAAGTTGGTCCCTTGAAGATTTTTTTTGCTGAGTAATGAGGTGTCTATGCTGGGACCAACATCATCCATCTGCTGCTCCTGGATTAACTCTTCTGTGGAAACTGAAACTGAGTCTAATGAGTTCACTGAGCAAGCCACTTGACTTAAAAAAAAAAAGGTGACCCCCTTCAGTAGGGTCTTTCTGTGACTTGCTTAATTTTGATTGATTTGGTTTGGGTGGCCAGGTTATAAAGTACATTCCAAACACTGGGAATTATCCTACTTATAATGATCAAAGTAATCTCCCTGGAGCATTGTATTCTCTGAAATGTTATAAATGCATGTTTGCTGCTGCTAATCACCAAGCAAATGATCTAAGACTGGAACATCAGAAAAGAAATGAAGAGAATGACCAACTTAAAAACTGTAAACCTGAAGTTGTGAGCTATGAATACCACAGAGATCAAGCAAAAAAAAAAAAAAAAAAAGGGGGTGCCCAGGTAGCTCAGTTGGTTGAGCGACTGCCTTCAGCTCAGGTCATGATCCCAGAGACCCGGGATCGGGATCGAGTCCCACATCGGGCTCCCTGCTCTGCGGGAAACCTGCTTCTCCCTCTCTCACTCCCCCTGCTTGTGTTCCTTCTCTGTCTGTGTTTCTCTCTGTCAAATAAATAAAATCTTAAAAAAAAGAAAAGAAAGAAAGAAAAAAAGAAAAAAAAATGTCATGACCTATGAATGCCACACAAAGGGCCGGCAAAAGCTGTAGGAATGACTGAGTAGCAGCTGTGAGTAGCGCTAGTGCCTTAAATATTTATCATATTTCACAGTTAAACTGAGAGTCCAATCAAAAGGGGGGAATTGGCAAAAAGGAGACAGTAGTCCCCAAATGGAGTCACTTATGTTAAATATCATGTCGACTATCCAAGACGTAATGCCTATTTAATTGCGATTTCAACCCTCACCCCCAAACACACATACACAGACAGAGAAATGTAACCTTTAACCAGTCAACATGGACTTACCTGGTCAACACTAGTGAGATAATCCACCCAAAAATTCCTCTCTTTCCCATTAAGATGACCTTGCCTAAAACAATGCATTCTTTGCTAATAATTTCCTTTTCACATACTCTTTAGCCTTTAAAAAGCTTTTCTTTTCTATAGCTTGACAGAGCTCCTTTCTATTGCTAAATGAGATGCTGCCTGATCCATGAATCACTGAATAAAGTTAATTTTATTTTTTGTTTTACTTAGTTGAGACTTGTTTAATACTTTATAAAATTGAGTAGAAGATACTAAACTTAAAACACCAAAACTTTTTTTTTAAGATTTTATTTATTTATTTGACAGAGAGAAACACATCTAGAGAGGGAACATGAGCAAGGGGAGTGAGAGAGGGAGAAGCACGCTTCCCAAAGAGCAGAAAGATTGATGTGGGGCTTAGTCCGAGAACTCTGGGATCATGACCTGAGCTGAAGGCAGACGCTTAAGGACGGAGCCACCCAGGTAACCCACAAGTCTTTTTTAATAGAAAACTACAAGTAGCTACATATCTATGCTTTATTTTGTTTACTTTTCCTTAGGTTTTGTCAAAATTTTTAAACAACAAAGTCATTACATTTATGTGTTAGCTGTTAAAATTCATCTGTTTTTTTTTTATTTATTTACCTTTTAAAGTTAAAGAAATAAATTCATGAAGATCTTACTCATAGACCAAAAGTTTTAAGATACTTCTAAAATTTAATTGAGGGGGGAGAAATTGAATCCTCTGATGTGTGTTGGGCTTAGCTTAAGGTGAAAGGAGATACTGGTGTCAGGGAAAGTCACCTTCTTTCCATAATTCCATAACATTAATTAATTCCTTTACCTAGCAAGAAGGAGAAAACAAGCAATGGACTTTTTTCACAGAAAAAAATATAAGCTGCATATTATACAAATTGTTAGTCATTTAGAGCACTGTGATTAAATAGCTTAATTTGAAATACAAATATAGAAGATAGTAATCTAAATTGTGCCCCCAAATTTTACATTCACAACTAGACAAGAATTTTTTTCCCCTTTTTTAAAAGATGTATTTATTTATTTGAACAGTGCTGGAGGAGGGGGGAGTAGGGGGAAGGGAGAAAGAATCTCAAGCAGACTCTGCACTGACCATGGAGCCCAATGTGGGGCTTTATCTCACGACTCTGAGATCATGATCTAGGCCAAAACCAATACTTAACTGACTGAGCCACCCAGGCATCCCAAGAAATTTCTGTTTATTAACAGATTTGAAAAAATATTAGCTTGTCTAGATAATTGCCTTAAAATGTATAAGGTTGTTATTAAATCATGTATTTTGTTTTACAGATACATGCAAATTAAGTGAAAAACTATAGGATAGACTTAAAAATGTTTTAATTTTAAATAATCTTCTTTTTCTAGATACAAATAAAAAATCAATCTTTAGCTGCAAATTGGAATGATAAAGATATAAAAAATTGGTTATATCTGTAGATGTTTTTTATTATTTGAAAATCTAAAATGCAGTCAGCAGTTAACTGAATAAATTGCTGATTAAAAAAAATTACCTTTTGATAGTTTCTATCTTAGCCTTCTAATATCACATTTCAACAATTAACATTTTTTGGAGAACATACAATGCTTAACCTTAATTATTGGGTAATGAAAGTGGGCAACATATAGTAGAAATTTGATAGATCGCTGGAACGTTAGGTTTCAAAAGAAAGGCCCTAAGTTACCTCATCAGCATCCATCGCTGTCAGCTGCATAATCTTGGAGCCATCTCCAATGTTCTCCTCCACGGTGAGATCCAGCATGTCTGTTGGAAACACTGGTGGATTGTCATTGATATCCTGAAGTGTTATTTCAACCTATGGAGAAAGAAACAAGACAGGAATGTTCCACATGCTTGCAAAGTACTAGTTAAAATGTATACCAGGAGCCCACTGGCTAGCTAGGCCTTCCAAAAACAGTCAGAACATTTATATAACATCCAAATAACAGAAAATATCCTAAAGGAAGCTATGAAATCTTTATAAAAAATATAAACTTCAAGTAAAAATCATTTGACTTGTTGATAGTAGCTGATTTTACAGGGTCGCCTTGGAGTTTATATAAGAAAAGGCCCACTGATCAACTGTTGATTTAATCCCCAGATTTGTGCACCACTGACCTGCCCAGACTAGGACCACCTGCCGTTCAACCATTAAATGTCACCAGACGCACAAGAGGGTGTAGAATTTCTTCCTGAAATGTTTACATATTAGCAATGTCTGGGAGAAATAAAGAAGTTCATTTAGTGAGAAACGCTCATCATTTTCTCCTTTAAAATCAACTCCCAACCCATGGGGGAAAATACACGCATCTTCTTTTCTTTCTGTTTCCCATCCTATCAGCACTTCTTAATGTGACTAAAGCTAAACAATCATTCCTTTCAAATGTACTGTTTATATAGATTGCAAATATTAACAGCTTTGTTTGAAAGATCCTAGTCAGAGTTATTTGTTTGCTTCTCTGCCTAAGAAAAATTGTTTAGAAGGAAGGGTTTGTGAGGTCTAAATAAGGACTTCAAACCATGTGTTTTCCCTTTTCAGCTAGGTGCTAAAAGCTGAATATCTGATCAGAAAAGGGAAGACAGCTGCTAATAAAACTGCAAGTTTCCCCAGTTGGGTCACAAAATTAAGTCATGGGGAAAAATCCATCCAGCCATTTAGCTAGCATATAACCAAGACATTTTTCTCATGGGATGAAATGTCATATTTTATAGTTAAACTGTAAAAACTCCATCAGATCTAAGAACAATGCAGACAAAGATGAGGAAAGAGAAGAGAGCAAAAGAATTCTGATTTCTTCTTTTCTGGGAGTAGGTGGAGAGGGGGTCAAGAGGGAAATAGGAGGTAAGACTGTCATTATTCTCTGAAACAGGGAATGAATGGGAAAGATAACAGAGATAAACTAATACATGAATGAGCAAATGTTAAAAAGAAAAACCTAGAAAACAATATATAAAATTAAGTACTAAAGAATTATGATACCTCTAATTCCACCTTCTAATAGGAGGGAAGTGTTTGATGAAGAGTTAATCTTGGTTTTGAAGTTGGGAGCACAGACCTAAGAGTTCCTTAGAGCTAGGGAGAAACTTTGAGAAAGGGATTTAATAAATCAAAATTCCAGGTCCTACAACCCAAAGTCAAAATTATAATTTACTGTTCATCTCTGGAACATATTGAATATATATGAAGTTTTCATGTAGGAAGAGCTTTGACATACATACATACACATTTATATATTTCAAAAGCCTGAAAAATATGGATTTGTGAATCAATGACCCGATAGTCATCCAAAAATATAACCATTAGTGTTCTTTAAAAATTAATAATTACCTTCATATTATAAAGGTATGAATTTTCATATGTATGCACCATCCTTAAAATACAGTAGAAAAATAAGTGAATGAGAGATAACTGATGGAAATACCTCATTACTCAGCTCTGACATTTTAGCTTAATAGATTTTTTTCAATTCTAACTTGTCTTTCATCTGTAATTTTTAAAAAATATTTTATTTATTAAAAAATATCTTTAGTTATTTGACAGAGAGAGAGATCACAAGTAGGCATAGAGGCAGGAGGAAGCAGGCTCCCTGCTGAGCAGAGAGCCTGATGGGGTCCTTGATTCCAAAACCCTGAGATCATGACCTGAACTGAAAGCAGAGGCTTTAACCCACTGAGCCACCCAGGCGCCCTTTCATCTGTAATTTTATGATTTGGTCTAACTGGAAACCAACATGCCAAACTCATGTATGCTTGTGTGTGTGTGTGTGTGTGTGTGTGTGTGTATGTGTGTGTGTATGAAAGAGAGAAAGAGAGTAAGATATTTTATAAGTGTATTTGTGAGAGAATGTGCATACATGAGTGTGTGTGTTTATCAAAGTGTATATGAGTATGTGTGCATGTGTGTGTGCTTAAAAGGAACACTAAATTGAGAATAAGGGTAATCCATATTGGCACCAATTAAATATGAACATCAAAGCTGCATCAGGAAACAGTACCATGCAGTAGAAACAGGCTGGGTATTCCAGAAAGTTACCTCATTAAAAATGGTGTGTGCATGAACTGAACAAGCCCCTTCTATATCTTAATACTTATAACAAAATAATAATAGTAATATATATGCTAGACATAGTTTTAGGTTATTTGTGTGTATGTATACATACATACATATACATACATACACATATACTTTACAAAGTCCTCTAAAGATCCCTATGAGGAAAATACTATTACGTTTCCATTAGAGAAACTAGTTAATAAAAGTAAAGAAGTTAAGTAATTGCCCAATGACACAGAGCTAGAAAGTAAGTTTTCTGTACTGCCATGCAAACTTGCTGTCTCTTTCATGTGTAGGTGTGTATGTTCAATAAACATAATGAATCATATTTGAAAAGTATGTCACAACCAAATGTGCACATTATTTCTGCCTGGAATCTGAATTGCTTACATATGAACTAACTAGCCATATAATCTTGGGTCAGCTAATAAATCTCTCTCTGTCAGAATTTAAGAAAAAATAAGGACTGCTCTATTGATCCTTAGATACAGCTCTAGAAGTCTTTGATCATGTGCGCTCTATGAGATTTTGGCCAATTTCATCATTATAGGTATAGAAATGGCTTTCTTATTTTATTTTATTTAGAGATTGTATTTATTTTTTTGAGATAGTGAGAAAGAGCATGAGCTGGGAGAAAGGCAGATGGAGAGGGAGAAGCAGGCTCCCCGCTGAGCAGGGAGTCCGACACCAGGCTTGATCCCAGGACCCTGAGATCATGACATGAGTCGAAGCCAGACACTAAACCAACTGAGCCACCCAGGTACCCCTGATCTTTCCTATTTTATTAGAAAGAATAAATTTAGCTTAATATTAATGAGTCCAAAACTAAACATTTCTGAATGTATCTGTTAGTCAACCAGTTATAAAAACAGATTTAGAACATTTCATCATTGCATCTGATATATACAAAGGTTATTTTTGGACACCCCATGGCATTCATTTAATAAGTCAGGCTATCATTTTTCCTAAAATAAGTAGCAGTTTACCAATTAAAAAGTTAAAAACTTTCTATTCTTTTCTTGGGGAGCAGAAATATGGATATTTCTCTTAATTGCCCAGTATTTCTTTTCTATCCCACAATTCCTCAGATATCCCTAAAACTTTTTAGCATGGCTTTTTTCAGTTCTCCCAATAACCTGTGGTAATGAATTATTTAGAAAAGGAGATATGAACTCTTGAGCACAGGTAGGTGTCACCCTGTAATCCCTTCACTTCTCCTGATCCCCTGAGCCACGTTTCTACCTACTAAAAATTTCAGGACTCTGGACCCTGTTTGTGATGAGGTTGTCACTGATTCCAGTATTTATTCATTCAATATTTTAGAATTATCACACAACAGGCATGTGTTAGTCACTAAAACTACAGAAGAAAACAAGACAGGTCCCATCCCTTGCAGAAAAAAATAAAGTTGGATAATAGAAATATTGCTGACATATTGTTCCTAAAAAGTTTATCTCCCACACCATGGATTATTCTTTGAACTTCCTTATGTCTTGCCCTTGCCGGTTACCACCCTCCCAATGACTCCAGGCCCTAACATGTGCTTGGCTCACTCTTGGATCTGCCACTAACCCAAAAGTCTTTTTTTTTTTTTTAAGATTTATTTATTTGACAGAGAGAAGCACAGATAGAGAGGGAATACAAGCAGAGAGAGTGGAGAGGGAGAAGCAGGTTTCCCAAACAAGCAGGGAGTCTGATGTGGGGCTCAATCCCAGAACTCTGGGACCATGACCCAGCCAAAGGCAGACACTTAACGACTGAGCCACTCAGGTGCCCCTGCCACTAACCTAAAAGTCTTATTCCATTATGCTGCCTTCTTTGGACTAAGATTTGATATGAATTGTTTTGAAATGTTATCACATGAAACACAGGAATCAAACATTACAAATTTAGAAGAGATATCTGGAAACAAGACTTAAGACTTTACAATTTTTAAAGACTTCTTTCTGTACACACAAGATCACTTTCATAATACAGACAATGGCTATGTATTTATTTTAAAATGCTAAGATTTTAAAATAGTCTACAATATTGTTCCTAAAGCAAAAAAAGTGTATGTTGAAAAATTCATTCTATTCTCTAAAAGGACAAACCAAAAACTACTACACAGCTAAGTTTTTATTCTTGACATTGCCACTCAGTGGTTTTTGTTATGTTCACAGTTATTTAGACCTAAAATAAAATAATTACACTTAAAGATTCACTTTATGAAATTAAAATAAAATAATCATTTTTCAAAATAAATAAAATAAAAATCACATTTTGAACTCAGAAACTTTCCTTCAAAGTGGTTATGTTTAAAATAAAAACAAAACAGAACTGCCAACAAGTTCCATAATTTAAGTCCAGGGGGCATTTTCAAGGTATCTATTCTGATAGTTTATGAAAATTTACCCTTAAAGAAATATTACACCATGAAGATAAGGCACTTGCATATTTATGCCTACCTATCAAATATTGACCTTTGTGCTTAGGTAGTTGATGCTTCAGAAACATATGTGGTTTCACCTGCTACAATTACAGGGGCAGTTGGTAACTTTGTGGTTGACTTACTCAAAATATCAGCTGCAGCTAATGGTGGAGCCATAGGTACTGCCCACTGCCACCACCTCTGTCACCACTTGAAGACCTTCAGAATAATGACTTTCTTGGCTGGGACACCTGATCCCTAGGCATTGAAACCCTGCTAAATCAATGATTATACTTAGAAACAAAACATGATCGAGGTTAAGGAGGCTAATGACCAATTAATTTAAAAACAGGCTGTCTTTTGGAGGTTTGATAACGTTAAAAGTTAAATAAAAAATATAATTTTAAGTACTGTCACCAAACTATTCTATGCTGAAGGAAGAGTCCTTGATATTCAGGCTGCTGAATCGCTACCTAGATAATTAAAAAGAAAAAAATTCACTATTTATAAACTGTGTAAATAGTTGCTGTGAAATGAGGGCAAAGACTTTCTCTTAATTTTTTCTGTAATATGCACTCTATAATTTTATTCTGCAGTGCATCAAGAATGATACTATATCTTAGGGATTAATTTTTAATTTTTAAGTGAATAAATCAGCATATTCAATAATTAATCACTAATTAGCAATATCAATTATCAAATCAATCATTCATACATGTAGCTCTAACTAAAACATGGCATTTTACTGTTTTAAATTGATATTATGAAGATAATAAGTCATAGTTAAGGTTAAGGAACTGACTAAAATATTAAGGTCCATTATTAACTGATTCCCCAGCTAATAAATCAGTAATTTCATTGTGGTCACTAGATCAACCACAATAAAGGCATATTCTTAAATTCATAACCTCTCTGCAAGCTAAATAAAGTTGTTCTTAGTGAATAAGGATGAACACATATCTAAAATATATTTTTTTTAATTCAAAACCTTCCTACAAACTACATGAAATTGTTCTTAAAAATAAGAATGAAAAATAATCTGTTTTTTTTTCCCTTTTGGGAACTGTAGAGTTTAAAGTACACTGAAAGATCAGAAATCCATATATTTGCAAGTAGATGTATTAAAATTTTAGGAGGAATATTAAATATCATCAAGTCCATCTCCTTTATTTTAGAGAGAATCCAAATTAAGGCATTGAAATGTCAAGTGATTTATATAAGAAAAGCAATGTTCACCCTCTTAAGTCAAGCCCAGTGATTTTTCCAGAGACTCGTGTGTGGAAAGAGACAGAGTGCAAGCTGAGTATCTAAGATCAAAGCGTCTAATCTGTGCGTGAGGACAATGAGTTTTCAAAGAAAATATGCATTTGATATCAATATGAAAATGAATTTGAAGAAATAAAGATATGATGTCCACTCTGCAAATACTATTTTATCTATATTTTTTCCATTTTTCCATTTCTTCATATTTACAATAAGGGAAAATAATCTGTGAAGGTATGTTTTATCAATGCCACTGAAAACTTAATCATTGAGAAGGAAGGTGGTGGTATATAGTACAAGTAAGGTAACTAGATCAATTCTTTGTAGATATCAATAGAAGTCACTGCTTTTAAAATGTTTACAGAGAATGCGTTTCTTTTTCTTAAAAGATGCAATTACAAATATTCATTTTCAGAGATGACTAAAATCTAAATAGATGGTGAGATAGACATGAAGTACATAAAACTCTAAAATAGTAAAAGATGTATCAAGACACGTACTTGATTAGTTGCTTTTTTAATGTCAAAAAATACTTACACTATTGTGTTTTTGTTTTTGTGGAACTGACATCCTAAAATTAAGTTCCTCAAGTAATATTATTACCTAAACCGCATAAACTGTGACAGAGCATTAAGCCAAAAATCATTCTTAGAGTTCACATATATGGCTTCCAAAGATACTATGGTAAAGCCATAAAGATTCCATTTCATCCTCTTATTTAACTAACTATTTTAACAAAAAATATTTATTTCAATAACAGTGCTTTGTTGTTCTGATTTCTTAATAAATGTATATATTACAGGAACTGGTCAGTGAGAATCTCTTCATGTTACCAAAGATTATTTATATTACTCATTAAATGAGTGCCCTTTAGGGCGTCTGGGTGGCTCAGTGGGTTAAAGCCTCTACCTTCAGCTCAGGTCATGATCTCAGGGTCCTGGGATCATGATCTCAGGGTCCTGGGATCTAGGCCCGCATCGGACTCTCTGCTCCGCAGGGAGCCTGCTTCCTTCTCTCTGCCTGCCTTTTTGCCTGCTTGTGATCTCTCTCTGTCAAAACAAATAAATAAAAATCTTAAAAAAAAGTTATTAAAAAAAATTAGTGCCCTTTAAACTCTGAGATTTTGAGAGCAAGAATTATCTTGCTCATTTTTCCATTCTTACAACTTATCCATGCCTACCTAGTATATAACATTTACCTTAGAGATATTTGTTTTAAAAAGCAAACCCAGGTTATTTTTACATTTTTATCAGAGTCTTAAGTTCAGCAATTTAATACAAAAGATACATTACTAGTATATAGAGTACATTGATCACGTGTGGTGATGAGCACTAGGTGTTATATGTAATTAATGAATTGTTGAACACTACATCAAAAACTAATGATGTAGTATATATAGTTGTCTAATTGAACATAATAAAAAAAAGAAAAGAAAATCTGCTAAACAGTTCACTTCACCTTAATTCCCTTTGCATATTAGTCCTCTTTAATGATAATACTCCTTAACAGAAACGTGAAAATTTGTAGAGCTGTCAAGAACAATTGGTTTTGAGGGCACCTATTGCAGGAAGCACTGGGTGTGGGGCATGGGCAATGAATCTTGGAACACTGAAAAAATAAAATAAAATAAACTTAAAGTAAAAAAAAAAAAAAAGAACAATTGGTTTGGAGGGCAACATCATGGTATCTTGGTGTATAATTCCAAAATAAATAAAGAACCCTAAGCAATAGAAAAGACCAAAAAAAAAAAAAAAAAGTGCATCAATCAAAGTTGCCTTATATCACAATGATATTTAGAATCAATCCAAATCCTACTGATTTCCTAGCTCTTATTTGCCTCTCATGCCATCATGTGTAAATTTTATGATATGAAATCCTATTGGATGGTAATTCAATAACCTCATACTCAGAATGATAACTTAAAAGAGCTTCAGGCTAACATGTATGTTTTGTTCAGAAAATCTCCCACTTGGGAGACTGAATGTAAAATGTAATCAACGCCCACCACTACTTCAGAAACAGCTACACTAAACACCACACAAATCATGAGTAAACCTGAAGGAATAACTAAGCTCATTCAAATGAGCATTACCCTTAATAGGTCATTATGGTGTCACTCAAAGAGCACTCTTCTAAATGATACCTTGGTTCATACCATGTGGGTACTACTGAAATTCACTGGGGGAAAAGTCTAATCTTACACTCAAAACAACTTTTATTCATCAGAGTGAAAAAAGATGCTGAGATCTATCACTTCATTTTCTGTATGCATGCTCAATGAGGACTTAAGGTTGAAAGCAAATTAACCAAGCTGAAATCCCCCCTATAATCAGTACAACTATCATGCCTGGCCTGTCACTTCCTTTGACCCTGAAAAGGAAAACTCCACCTTTCCTGCCTAAGAGGAGACTGTGTGTGGAGTAGCAGCGTGCCCTCAGTGCAGTGAGAGGCTGGGTGCTGGAGAGCAGCTTGCTATCAGGGCAGTATAAAAAAGAATATTGGGGAGGGTACCTGGGTGGCTCAGTCCTTAAACATCTGCCTTCGGTTCAGGTCATGATCCTGGAGTCCCTGGATCTAATCCTGCATTGGGCTTCTGCTCAGCGGGAAGCCTGCTTCTCCCTCTCTCACTCCCCCTGCTTGTGTTCCCTCTCTAGCTATGTTTCTCTTTGTGAAATAAATAAAATCTTTAAAAAAAAAAAGAATATTCTGATACTTGATATGAAATTTGATACTTGAGCATAGCATTCATTAAAGAAAAACATCAGGAGAAAAATATCAAAACTATGGCTCAAGTAAATAATCAAATTTACATTTTAAATATTTGACAATAGTTTCACATAGTCACTGTTCAATTCAAGCCACTACCACAGGATTCATTTAATTCAATGAGATTGACACATTTTGCATGCTATACAGGCTTCCAATAACAAGGTTTTATTTAGTAAATCTGTGTCAAAGCCTATATATAGTAAGATTACATAGCAGAAATTTCAAGTTGAGAGCTAAATTCAGTCATTAAGAAAGAGAAAATCCAACATGTACTTGTACTATCATTTATGGGTTTAAAGTCTTAAGCACTTTCATTTCTTAGCAAGAGTAAAAGGCTTTCTTGCCATGAAAGGATGGTGCCAGGGTTTGCAGAATTCCTTTAATTTTGTTCTTCATTTCTTTCCCTATTTTGGGTCACCACTGGGAATTCTGCTGCCATGAGTCTGGGCGAAATGTTTCACTACATCCAGAACACTTCATCATGTTGCCGAGCCAAACTCTATTAGGGTTTACAACTGACTCATATTTTAGTTATGAGAAGGCCCTAGCAAAGAACAGTTTACATTTAAAAGTCCTAAGCGTCAGGAATGTAATGTTTGGACTGTGTAGGTATGCAAGGTCTAATCATATTCTGTGAACAATGTTTTTAGGTAGTTATTTATTTATTTATTTATTTTGAAAGATTTTTATTTATTTGTCAGAGAGATAGAGAGAGAGTACAAGCAGTCAGAGTGGCAGGCAGAGGCAGAGGGACAAGCAGGCTCCCTGCTGAGCAAGAAGGACCCTGGGATAGTGACCTGAGCCGAAGGCAACCATTTAACCAACTGAGCCATCCAGTGGTCCCAAGGTAGTTACTTATTTTTAATGTATAACTGACCTAATTCAAAAGAGTATGTGGTAGCTGTATTCATAGTGTACTCCCTCTTCCTGGTGGTATTTCTGAACTTCTGAAGCTGAAATCTTCAAAGAAAAGGGAGAAATCAGACTTTGGGGAAAAGCCCTGTGATCCCATGCTATGAAAGACAGGCAGGGGCTAGGTGGGACCTATTAGGGAAAACTGACAGAGTCACCAGCACTATGTATGTGTAATTGAACCAGAAATTCTTAAGGACACAGGTCTGTTGCAGGCTCAAACTCTACTGAAGTTTCAGAGATCCTCAGAAATGAAATCTATGTATTTAGGTATAGTTTTCCTTTAGAATGACAAAAAAGCTGAAAAACTATTGCATTTTACTAGAAGATGAATACTAACATGCTATATATACTAAATGTTATTTTACTATATTGTTTTACAGCAAATAATTTTGTAAAACAAACATGATATAATGATAATATTTGAGAAAATTACAATTTGGGAATTAGAATAGTCCTCTTTGTGGAACCTTAGGATATCAAATATTTTGTCATTTTAAACTTCACATCTTAACTTTAAATTATGTGTATATTTAGATACCTGTACATTTATTTCACACAACTTGTATTGTTTCTATTCCAAATGTTCTGAAATATGAGGAAAGAAGGAAGCATGCACATTTCAGATTCTTTTTAGTTTAATTTTAAAAGTAAAGTAAAAATAAACATAATGAGGTTTAAAACAAAACATATTTCCCATTAAGCTACATGTATGTAACTGTGACTAATTATATTTCTCAAACAAAAGCAATTACATTAATCTCTCATCACTAAAAGTCTTCTAGCAGTCAGCAGCATATGTTCCTGGGATTTCAATGCATTTCTAACTACGAAAGAAATCTGTATGAGTAACAAGCAGGCTTGGAGGGCAGCCAGAAATGACAAGAATGGCTAGAAGTGCGGACAAGACATAGTTAACTCTGTTCTTGAAACAAAATGCTTTCCATAACTCGCTAAATGTGTGGTGACATAATAGAAAGCTAGTTTTGTTGTGCTTTCAATATTGTTCAAATTAGAACCAAATAAGGATTTCTTTTAAGGCAGAGGCAATCATGTGTAACCACTTCAACTTTTCCTGAAATCAATACTGCATAATTTCAGACTTTTAACAGATTCTTAAGGACGCCCAAAAGTAAATGCAGAAGAAAAGATCAGGTTCAAATATGTGTGGTTGCCTATGAAACTTACGGAAATTTTTATACTGGTCTTCAAAACAAACACCCTGCAAGAGCAGCCTGGAGTATGCTTTTCAGTACATGTTAATCTGAATGTGGTAGACATGTATGGAAAGGAAAACAGAGTATAAAACAAACAAATAGAAGTATTCTACCCTTTTATTTATTCACTTTTCACATTTGTTTTTGCCCAATAGATATGGGATTTTATAAAATATATAAGATTTCTACTCATACTCTGAAAAATAGAAAAGTAGTTTGATTTATATTAAAGTTACAGGTTGTGGCAGACTAAATCACTAACCCTGATTCCTCACCCCTCTCTATAAGCAACTTCATACTTCCTCACTAAAGGTGCACTTTCTCTCTTCACCCCTTGATGTTGCACTCATCTACAAGGACCAGCTGTTTTGGACAATGAGATACTTTCAAATATGACACAAGTGGGCACTTGAAATCCACTTGCTTTCCTGCATCTCTATCGTGGTCACTAGAATGATATGGCCCTCCTAGTCCCCTACCATCAGAATGAAACAACAGGTATTGAGCTCCCAAGTCTCAGCTGACAGAGAACAGAGTTTGAAGCAGAGCCTCTGGGTTGAACCCAGCCTAGATCAGCCCAAATGTAGCCTGCCTACAGGTACCCAAGAAAGATGTGTCTTCCTGTAAGCCTTTTAGACTTTTGTGGCTCATTATTATGCAAAATGATTGTGTCAGCAGTTGACAAATATACACTGCAAAACAGTGGGTTCATTAATTGAGGATTGTACTAAATCTTCATTTATAAATAACAGATTACTATTCTATTTAAAAGGCAAAAAAGACAAAAGATTATATACACTAATACCTGTGATCTGTGATGTATACCTTACAATGTGTAATGAATTTTACTGTTATGAATCTATTGATAAATTTTCCTAACCTACAAAATTTCCCATTCTTACTTCACATGCAATATCCCTATTCTTTAAAAGGGCGATTCTTTTTTTTTTTAAGATTTTTTTAAAGATTTTTTATTTATTATTTATTTATTTGACAGAGAGAGAGATCACAAGTAGGCAGAGAGGCAGGCAGAGAGAGAGGAGGAAGCAGGCTCCCTGCTGAGCAGAGAGCCCCATGCAGGCCTCAATCCCAGGACCCTGAGATCATGACCTGAGCTGAAAACAGAGGCTTTAACCCACTGAGCCACCCAGGCACCCTAAAAGGGCAATTCTTAACAAGATGTGACCTTCAAGTCTTTCCCCACCCAAGCCAAAGACTGGTTGAGGAAGATCAGACTGCTTGACCCAAGAGGAGCAAATTATAATTCAGTTGAGTCAATCAGATTGCCTTTCTTAAGAGTAGAAAATTATGAAAAAATGGGAATCCTATAAGAGAACAATAATGGCAGAACTACAATAAGAGAATGCAGTCCCCATGAATATATACAATCCATCTTTAGTGATTTTCTAGTACCCGCATTAGACTTGACTACACTCTTTTTGTAAATGGGCATTAAAGAGGGCACATGATGTGAAGAGCACTGGGTGTTATATTACACCTAAGGAATCATTGAACACTACATCAAAAACTAATGATGTACTATGTTTTGGCTAATTATTTTTAAATAAAAAATACACTCTTTTTTTAAATGGAATTACTATAATGTCAAAATAATCCCTCTGCTCAATTTCACCTTTGCACATTAGTCTTCACTGTGGAAGAAATTTGTAATACTTGACATAAATGACATAATGTTTTGACTTATGGCCAATCTATTTGATTTTAGTTGTTTAATATATTAATATATTTGTTATACTTCCTTACAGATTTAAACAACTATCTCAAACTATAAGATTAAAACCCCATTTTTAGAGGCACCTGGGTGGTTCAGATGGTTGGCTTCTGCCTTTGGCTCATGTCCTAGGATCTTCAGGTCCTGGGATTGAGCCTCGCATCTGGCTCCCTGCTCAGTGGGGATCCAACTTCCCCTTCTCCCTCTGTCTCTTCCCCTGCTAATACTCTCTGTCTCTGCCTCTCAAATAAATATAATTTTTTAAAAAATTAGAGTTGTGTGGGGTTATTTTTTACTTCAAAACTTTAACAATTTTAATTTATTTGAAACAGCATCAGTTCATCAATACATAAGAATGATTATATCTTTTGTTTAATGGAAAATTAACATATATCTTCTGAAAATCTTGAGGCACCTGGGTAGCTCAGTTGTTAAGCATCTGCCTTGGCTCATGTCATGATTTCAGGGTCTGAGAATCAAGCCCCACATTGGGCTCCTTGCTCAGTGGGAAGCCTGCTTCTCCCCTTTCTACATCCCCTGCTTGTGTTCCCTCTCTCACTGTGTCTCTCTCTGTCAAATAAATAAATAAATTTTTTTTTAAAAATGAAAATCTTGAACTCACTGTCAAAAATGTTTACAATGCACTGTGCTTTAATTATATTTAGAAATCCTATTTCAATGAACTCAGAAATACTGCTCTCTTCTAAGCTTTGATGGCAATGTTTAGTTTCCACCATGGTGTCTGTCATACAGGAGGTACTTAAAATATGTTTATTCAATGAATTAAAAGTCAATATGCTCATTACCCTGACACAAAAACCAGATAAAGACTCTACTAAAAAATATAACTACAGGCCAATATCCCTAAGAATGTAGATGCAAAAATCCTCAACCGAATCCAATAATACATTAAAAAAAAATCACTCACCATGATCAAGTGGGATTTACGCCTGGGCTGCAATGACAATTCAATATTCACAAATAAGATCGCATCAATAAAAGCAAGCATAAAAGTCACATTATTATTTCAATAGATACAGAAAAACCTTCAACAGAGTAGATTTAGAGAGAATATACTTCAATATAATACAGTCTATATATAAAAAAACCAATAACTAATATCATTCTTAATGGGGAAAAACTGAGAGCTTTTCCTCTAATATCAGAAACAAGCCAAGGATGTACACTCTCTTCACTTTTATTCAACATAGTCCTGGAAGTCCTAGCCACAGCTATCAGACAACAAAAAGAAATAAAAAGGATCTAAATCAGTAAGAAAGAAGTAAAACTTTCACTATTTGCAGATGATATGAATATATACTTGACAAGAAAACTGCCAGAACTGATAAACAAATTCATTCATGTCATAGGAACAAAATTAAGATACAGAAATTTGTTGCATTTCTCTACACTGATAATAAAGCAGCAAAAAGAGAAATTAAGAAAACAATACAATTTACAATTGCACCCAAAATAATAAGATACCCAGGAATAAACATAACCAAAGAGGTGAAAGACCTGCACTCTGAAAACTGTAAAACACTGATGAAAGAAATTCAGCGGCGCCTGGATAGCTCAGTGGGTTAAGTCTCTGCCTTCAGCTCAGGTCATGATCTCAGGGTTCTGGGATGGAGGCCTGCATCTGGCTCTTTGCTCAGCAGGGAGCCTGCTTCCTCCTCTCTCTCTGCCTGCCTCTCTGCCTACTTATGATTTCTCTCTCTGTAAATTAAATAAACAAAATCTTAAAAAAAAAAGAAATTCAAGGTGACACAAAGAAATGGAAAGGCATTCCATGCTCAGAGACTGCAAGAACAAATACTGTTAAAATGTTTATACTACCCAAAGCAATCTACATATTTAATGCCATACCTACTAAAATACCAACAGCATTTTTCACAGAACTAGAACAAACAATCTTAAAATTTATATGAGCCACAAAAGACCTCAAACAGCCAAGCAATTTTGAAAAAAAAAAAATAAAACAAAGCTGGAGGCATCACAATTCTGAACTTCAAGCTATATTACAATGCTATACCAATCAAAACAGTATGGCACTCACATAAATGTAGATACATAAATCAATAGAACATAAAAGAATACTAAGAAATAAATACACAACTATATACTCAATTAATTTTTGACAAAGCTCTTAAGAATATCCAATGAGAAAAAGACAGTATCTTTAACAAATACTATTGGAAAAAGTGGACAGCAACAAGTAAAAGAAAGAAACTGGACCACTCTTACACCATACCCAAAAATCAATTCAAAATGTATTAAAGACTCCTGAAACCAAAAAAATCTTGGACGCAAAACACAGACAGTAACTTCTTTGACATCAGCAGTAGCAACTTTTTTTCTAGATAGATCCCCTGAGGCAAGGGAAACAAGAGAAAAAATAAACTATTGGCACATCAAAATTGAAGCATCTGCTCAATGAAGGAAACAATAAAAAAAAACTGAAAGTCAACCTATTGAATGGGAGAAGATATTTACAAGTGACATATCCAATAAAGGGTTAGTATATAAAATATATAAATAACTTATATATTCAACACCCAAAAAACAACCAAATTAAAAAATGAACAGAAGACATAAACACACATTTCTCCAAAGAAGACATACGTATGGCCAACAGATACTTGAAAAGAATTTCATCATTACTTACCATTGGGGAAATGCAAATAAAAACTACAGTGAGGTATCACCTCACATGTATCAGAATGGCTGAAATCAGCAACACAAGAAACAGTAAGTGTTGGCAAGGATGTGGAGAAAGAGGAACTCTTGTGCACTGTTGGTGGGAATGCAAACTGGTGCAGCCACTGTCAAAAAATAGATGGAGGTTCCTCAAAAAGTTAAAAATAGAACTACCCTATGATCTGTTAATTGCAGTACTGGGTATTTACCCAAAGAATACAAAAACACTAATTCAAAGGTATACAAGCACCTCTGTGTTTATGGAAGCATTATTTATAATAACCAAGAATACAGAAGCAGCCCAAGCGCTCATTGATTGATGAATGGATAAAGAAGATGTGAGATATATATCTATCTACATAGATATATATCTGATCTGGCACATCTATATCTATCTATCTATCTATCAAATTTTATATATCTTCTCTATGTCTTCTCTCTCTCTATATATATATATACACATATATGTATACATATATATATATATATATACACTCAAACACCTTCAATGTAAAAAAAATGAAATCTTGCCATTTGCAATGACATGGATGGAGCTAGAGAGTATAATACTAAGCAAAATAAGTCAGTCAGGCACAAGACAAAAACCGTATGATTTCACTCATATGCAGAATTTAAGAAACAAAACAAAAAATCATAGGGAAGAGACAGAGACAGAAATCAAGAAAAGGACTTTTAATTATAGAGAACAAACTGGTGGCTACCAGAGAGGAGGAGCTGGGAGGATGGATTAAATAGGTGATAGGGATTAAAGAGTGCACTTGTGATGAGCACCGGATAATGTTATGTAACTGTTGAATCACTACATTGTATACCTGAAACTAATAAAACATTGTATGTTATCTAATTGGAATTTAAATGAAAACTTTAAAAAATATGAAATGTAAAAAATAATAAGCCAATATGGTCATTGCAGAAGCATATTTTGTTGGTACATACACACAAATGAAGAGAACAATGTTTTATGTATTTTTTTAAGATTTTATTTATTTATTGACAGAGTGAGAGAGAGAACAAGCAGGGGGCATGGCAGGCAGAAGGAGAGGGAGAAACATGCTCCTCGCCTGAGCAAAGAGCCCAATGTGGGGCTTGATCCTAGAACCCTGGGATCATGACCTGAGCAAAGGCAGATGGTTAACCCACTGAGCAACCCACGTGCCCCCAAAATGGTGTTTTATATGCAAAATTAAGAGCAGAGATGAACCATCAACTACTACAATAATACCAAATAATGAAAACCTAGAAATGATCTCCTGATGACTATGAAAATAATAATTAATTAATTAAGGGAAATTTATTAAATTTCAAGAATAAAGAAATAAATAACAAATTAAACTAAAAAGATGTTTCAGTTCAGAAAGCCATTTGTCTTCTATTTTTCATTGTCAAAGCCAAATTACCAAGGATTTTTAGCACATAAATAACAATATCAAAAGAAACTCAGTAAACTTTAAAAAATATTTCATTTTCAAGAAATCTTTAAAGGTTTTTTTTAAAAATTATATTTATTTGACAGAGAGAAACAGAGCCAGAGAGGGAACACAGGCAGGAGGAGTGAGAGAGGGAGAAGCAGGCTTCCCGCCGAGCAGGGAGCCCGATGTGGGACTCGATCCCAGGTCTCCGGGATCATGACCCCAAGAAATCTTTAAATTGCTACAGAAATGTATTCTGTCTGGGGCGCCTGGGTGGCTCAGTTGTTAGGCATCTGCCTTTGGCTCAGATTATGATCCCAGAGTCCTGGGATCGAGCCCTACATCGGGCTCCCTGCTCCACGGGAAGCCTGCTTCTCCCTCTCTCGCTCCCCTTGTTTGTGTTCACCCTCTAGCTGTGTTTCTCTCTGTCAAATAAATAAATAAAAGCTTAAAAAAATGTATTTTCTCCATAGTATGCAAAATCATGCAAAATACAAGCAATGTCTATATCCTTATGCGAGATATAAGACTCAAGAGTCATGAAAAAGACATGCCAATTATGAATATGTACTCAGTACAACGAACCATCTCCTGAAATATGGTTTGATTGTTGTCACTACACTCTCACTCCTCAATTCATGACAGTACAACTCTTAGAGTATTATGGCATCAATAGATGTTTTGGTTTTATTTTTCAAACCAAAGTATATTCTCTTCACTGGAAACAAAAAAATATATATCTGTATATTTTGTGTAATCTCCTATTTAGTAGTCAGTTTTCTTTGCACTCTTATTTAAGAAACTAATCTTGTCAAAGGTTAGTTGACCATATAGTTATGAGTCCATTTCTGAGTTTTCTATTCTGTTCCATTGATCTGTGTGCCTGTTTTTGTGCCAATACCATACAATCTTGATGATTACAGCTTTGAATTCAAATAAAAACTTGAAACATTAAGAAGAGAGAGAGAGAGGAAAGAGGGGCACCTGGGCAGGACAGTGGGTTGCACGTTGGACTCTCGATTTCCTTTTGGGTCAAGGTCCTGGGATGGAGCCCTGCATCAGTCCTGCACTCAGCACAGACTCTGCTTGAGATTCTTCCTCTCTCTCTCTTTGCCCTCCCCATTTCACCAATCTCTCTCTCCTTCCTTCTCTCTATTTCTCTCACACTCTAAAATAAATAAGCAAATCATTAAAAAAAGAAAAAGAAAAAAGAAACTAATCACAGCTTTTAAACACTTGTCAAGTCTGCAAAATCTAAGCTATATCTGAGTAGAGGATTCATGGAAACCTGGTAGTACAGAATTGCAAGCACTTCAGATCTGTCAAAATAAGGAAGGCAAAAAAAGAAATATTGCAGTTCTCTTATCTAGACTAATAGAATTCTCACCGTCTGCATATGTTAATAAAAGTTACAGGAAATCTCTCCCTTTCCTCCAGTGATTGTACTTATATATTAGAGCATGTGATTATTTGTTCAGTTAATTGGAGAATAGTTTCTAATAAGAGATAGGCTTCAGTTTTTATAGTCATTATTAATTTTTTTACTAATATTAAAGAGTGATTAACCATTGTCAACATGTTTTTATTGACAATATTTTTAACTATTCTCCATATTATATCTGAAAAAGGATAAGGAAATTTTTCACATAAAATTTCCCTTAAACTACCACAAACATTTGTACATTGCATTGCATAGGTCTTTCTTTTCTTTTTTTTTTTTTTTTTTAAGATTTTATTTATTTGACAGAGAGAAACACAGCCAGAGAGGGAACACAAGCAGAGGGAGTGAGAGAGGGAGAAGCAGGCCTCCTGCCGAGCAGGGAGCCCGATGTGGGACTCGATCCTGGGTCTCTGGGATCATGGCCTGAGCCGAAGGCAGTCGTTTAACCAACTGAGCCACCCAGGCACCCAGGTCTTTCTTTTCAAAAGTATTTTCTGAAAAAAAAAAAACCTGGCTTTTCCAAGTTAACCCTGTCACTTGATTGTCTTAATAGTGTTCAAAACAGCCAAAGTTTATCTCTTTTAATTCATGTCTTTTTAATAATTACCTTTACCCACTTAATGTCACTAAGAATTAAATTCCATAAAAATATATGAAGTACAAATCAGAAATTTAGTTCTTTATATGAAATAATTTCAAAAATTGAAGAGAAATATTAAATACATACAACTTATTTACTAGAAAATATGGACATTTCTATAGGGGTTCTACAATCTATTACTTTCACTTTTCAAGTTAGTTTGTCATGGTAGTATTTTTTATTCTCTCTAGCATGTTTTTAATCATGTAAATAAGAGAAAATTCTTCTCAATTTTCAAAAAGTGCATTCTTTGAATTAAGACATAAGCATTATGCTTCTGAATAACTGCAAACTCAAAGAAATTGGAATGAGCTTACAGCCATTTTTTTATATTTCACTTAATCAAGTTTTTTTCTTGACCATTATGTAGATACATTTCTTTTCACAAGAAAATCCTTTTGTGTGTTTTTTTTTTTGTACAGAATGAACTCTCAAAACAACCAGTGAAGTTGCAAATCAAGCAGTTTCATAAGCATTCTACAATAGAGGATATAATTCCCACTTCTTCCATAGACAACAAAACTATCCTCTAGAAAAACTTAGTCTTTTCAGTTAATTTCACTTCCTACATTTAAAAACTTTAATAATAGCAATTGAGAAAATACTTTAAGTTACATTACAATGGTGAATATTGAGATGGAACTTTTCTCAATTTATTGGGTAGTATTTGGAATGTTGTTAAATTTAGATGACATTTAGATGACATAATCATAACAATTTGAGGAATTCCTTTGTTTATTTTGGTAAGCAGGAATGATAATAAATATTTATTTAGGGCTTACTATGTATTGTTCTAAGTGGTAGATATATAATAACAAAGAAAACAACCACAGTTTTGACCATACACCTTACTTGATAATGACATTCTTAAAGTTATCCTTTATATTGGGCTCTTATAATTATGTTTTACTACAAACAGTTTATGTTTTAAAATACCATATTCTTGAATGTATTCATTTACATGTTCAATTCAATACAATATATGCAACCAGTAGTGGTCCATTAGTGCGGGATAGACCTAGCACACTTTTTATCTGACAACAGCTATTCTCAAGTCTATGACTTTTTAAAAATCCTGTTTGAGGCACCTGGGTGGCTCAGTCAGTTAAGCAGGAAACTCTTGATTTTAACTCAGGTCATGATTTCAGGGTCGTGGGATGGAGCCCTGCTTTGGCGGCTTACACTCCAGGGTGGAGTCGGCTTGAGAATTCTCTGTCTCCCTCTCCTTCTGCTCCTCTCCCTAACTGCACATTTCTTCTCTTCCTCTCTCTTTCTCAAATAAATACATGGAAGGAAGGAAGGAAGGAAGGAAGGAAGGAAGGAAGGAAGGAAGGAAGGAAGGAAGGAAAGAAAGAAAGAAAGAAAGAAAGAAAGAAAGAAAGGGAGAAAGAAAGAGAGAGAGAAAGGGAGGAAGGGAGAGAGAAAGAAGAGGAGGGGAGAAGAGAGTGGGAGAGAGGGGAGAGAGGGAATAAGGAAGGGAGGGAGGGAGGGAGGGAGGGAGGGAGGGAGGGAGGAAGGAAGGAAGGAAGGAAGGAAGGAAGGAAGGAAATCCTGTTTGACAGAGGAGTGTCATGTTCTGCAGGTATCAATAAGCTGTTCCAACCCAGTCTATACCTGCAATTTCTTTTAGGTTTTCTGCTTGAGTAAACTGTTTATTAAAAGAACCAACAACATATAATTTACACTTCTTTGCCTACTAGAGAGAATAATTGTGTAAATAAATGAAAAAGGTGTTCTCCACTTTTAATAGGTATTTTAAAAACACCTAACTTTTTTTTGTTTGTTTTTGTTAAAGTAATACTAAAATCAAGTACAATGTCTTAAGTTTGCTTTGGTTTGTGAGGACTCACCAACATATTTTACTCTATTTATCCAAATACTTATCACCTTTTCTAAGCCTCAACTTGTTCATATATATAACGGGGCTCCCAGATGCAAAATGAATAACACTTTGCATGATGTCAGGTAAATATAATGTCATAATAAATAAATAAATAAATAAACAAACAAATAAATAAATAAATAATAAAAATAGATTTTGTATAATTGTAGTACAGGTGACTACAAATCTAAGTAATTATTTATTCAAATGAAAAGCTTAGACAATTATCATACATTAAAACTTTTCTTATACAATTTTTAATCAGTTAAAAGTAGTAATTAAATATTTCCTTAAAATTCTTTTATGGACAGCATCAAAGTCAAGAAAATCTTTTGAGCCAAGGTACCAAGATAGCTACTGGATAATGAAAACTACTGACCCCAGAGCAGAGATCTAAAAGAGTTACTTCCTTTGAGTGCAGTGGTTTTTTAACTATATACTTCAAGGTCCAAACATCAGGGAACCCAACTCATGAGGACAGCCAAGTAGGTTGCCAAGGCCTGAGCTGGTACGTAAAGAATGGTCATTCAGCGACCTGAACATGCAGGCAATGCCCACTGCAACTACAGGTGAAACAGGAAAGTAAATAAAATCTTCAAGTTTTTTGTCTTCTCTGTTGTAATGATTACCTCAACCAAGCACATACATGAACAATAATTTAGCTGCTTTGCAAATGTGTTATGCCACCGAATCTTAAAACTAAACAGGTTGCCACAGAAAACATTTTTGCTGTACCTTCAATTTAAAATCACCAAGAAGGAACATAAAATTATGATCAAACCTTCTTCTCATTGGTTTGATTATGAGTTGCTAAATCACAAAGCCTTGTAGGAAAATTCCAAACGTTGCCACTGAACATCATGATACTGCCTTTCTCAAGTGATAATCTATTAAAACAATAAGAACAACTCCAAAGAGTTAATTCATTTTGCTCTAAAGATGCCAAGATAAAATTACATAAAACTACTTGAGATATAAAAGGGACAAATGTCAGACTTGACAACTTATCTCATGCTAACAAGTCTACTTTGTTTTTCTAAGTGCTAATAATACAAACAAACATGTTCTTTTAATCATTTAGTTGCATGCTTCTAGAAATCTATATCTGAACACATAATCATTCCTTGTGTTTCTATAAGTGATTTCATCTGGGTTTAGCTAGGATTATCTGCCTCCTTCTGCTATTTATACCCTTATACTCATTAAGCGGTTCATTCAGCAAATGTTGATGGAATGCCAGCACAGCACACTTTCTTGGGATAGATGCTCTGGACAAGCAAAGAAAAATAAGGATCAGTCTGGACAGTTCTGTAAATAGACCTAAAAAAAACACTGAATTGTACCCTTTAAAAGGGTGAACTTTATGGTATATGAATTATATCTTGCTAGAGCTCTTAAAAATAGTTAAAGGGCCTTTTGAAATCAGTAAATCTATTGAATAAGAGAGTGATGCTTATTTCATATAACTTATTTGTACTGAAGCCAAGATAGCTTCTTATAAATAACACCTCCTTTTGTGAGTTTTTCCAAAGACTATTTTCAGTAATCTGTTATGGAATATTGTCAAGCCACAGATTTGAGCTGATGTTTCATCGCTTTAAAAACAGGAGCTTGTCACCAAACTTCTGGAATGCTGCAAGAACTTCAACGAGAACCAAATGCGACTAACGGTTTACATTTCTTCATTATACTCAGTTTCACTTTTACAAGCAAGGATGAAAGAGAAACATAGTGGAAACTAAAACCATCACTACTCTATATGGCTCACAAACCAAGTGATAACACAGAAGGTGACAACAGAATTTTAGAGTTGGCAAGGAATTGAGAGATCATCTCATCTGGTTCCTGTGAATAAAGAAATTGAGGCCAAAGGGTTGAAGTGGTGTCCCCAATTTCAGGGTTAGTAGAGGTCTATGACTAGAACTGTGGTTTTTCCTAACACTTCACTCTTTAACAAACATGCCATTTATCCTAATTTATTTGAAGTGGAAATAATTTAAAACTGAATAAATACAGTCCTCATTATTTTCCAATAGATTTGTTATCTTCATCTAGATCCTGTGTCAAGTTAGATATTAAACAAGGGTTATAGAGCACCTGGGTGGCTCAGTGGGTTCAACCTCTGCCTTTGGCTCAGGCCATGATCTCAGGGTCCTGGGATCGAGTCCCACATTGTGCTCTCTGCTCAGCAGGAGGCCTGCTTTCCGCCCCCCTCTCTGCCTGCCTCTCTGTCTACCTCTGATCTCTCTCTATGTCAAATAAATAAATAAAATCTTAAAAAAAAAACAAAAAAAACAAGGGTTATTTCTTGCCCTCAATATCTAAAGAAAGGCATGGGTACTATAGTCCTGTTGGTGAGTTTAAATCCCGGCTTTGTAATTTTCATCCGTACGACATTAGAAAATTATTTAACCCGTGTATGTCCCTGTTTCTTCATTAGTAACCTTGACACAATAAAAATACCTTGCTCATATAGTTATTGTGATGATTAGGGTGAGATAAAGGGTATAAAGCTTACAGAATTCTGGATGGCACAAAGTACTCATGAGCTGATATTAATACTAGTGTTATTGAACTGTGTGCTGCTGAAGCATCTTTTGTTAAGCAACCGAACACAGATATTCAGTATACACACATACAGATTCTAGTTACAGGGATAAAGCTCCATTTATTAGAAGGAATATTTTTTAGGCACACAGTGATAAATCAAACTTTTTTTTTTTACCTATAATACTTATTCTCATCTCTAAACCTCTTTTTGGTACAAACATGTCTTTATTAGAGAATTTGAGATAAAATCAAGATAAAAAAGTATAGAGAAATATTCTTAATGTTGATTTGCTGCATATAATGTGAAACTACATCCATGGCAATTCTGATTCACATGATTCATTAATAAATTACTATTATTTCACTAAAATAAATTTATTTTTTTAAGATTTTATTTGTTTGAGAAAGAGAGAGAAAGAAGTGAAAGAGAGAGAGAGAGAGCACGAGTGAAGGGGTTGGCAGGGCAGGGCAGAGGGGGAAGGAGAAATAGTCTCCCCACTGAGCAGAAAGCCCAAAGAAGGACTTGATCCCAGGAACTTGAGCCTAAGGCAGAGGCTTAACCTACTGAGCCACCCAGATGCCCTTCACTAAAATAAATTTAAATAATAGATTTAAATTCAATCATCCTCAAGCTTCTACACAAATTGAATAACACATTTCAAATATAATATTTTTAGGAAGAAAGAAGTTCAATTATTCATACCAGATTATTAACGGTGATCATTCTTGTTTTGTTCTTTTGTGTATTTTCTAAATTTGTTCTAATAAAATTCCAACACTTTGTAAAAAGAAAGAAGCAATATATATATTTTTAAAAAGAAAGATGTTACGTTCCCAATTTTTAAAGAAATATTCTGACTAGATAAAGAAATCCATAAGAACATAGATTCTTATATTAAAAGCATAGGTTTTCCACTTGCTATATATGACATTGATCAAGACAACTTGTCTCAACTTCTCTTTTTATGTCTATAGACATGAGTATGATAATGTTGTCTTTCTCACTGGACCACTGTAAGAATACAAGTATATATCAAAACACTTTGAAATCAGTCTACTATTATTATGTAAATGAATGTGATACACATTCTTGTAAAAATTCCAAACTCAACCTCAATAATATAATCATAAATTATTGTGTCATATATGCAAGACAAGTACTGTTTGAGAAGCTCTCTCCCTCTTTTTTAAAACCCAGCCCTCCATTCACTAGTTTGCATAATCTAAATATTGAAACTCATCAAAGGTCACCTGTCACATAACACCTGTCACATTGTCTCTGGTAGTTTCAAAGATGAAATAAGGGGTACCTGGGTGGCTCAGTCTGTAAAAACATCTGACTTTTGTTTTTGGCTCAGGTCATAATCTCAGGGTCCTGAGATGAAGACCCAGGTGAGGCTCCCTGCTCAGTGGGGAGTCTGCTTTGCCTCCCTCTCTGTCTCCCTCTGCTCCTCCCACTCATGCACACACACATACTCTCTTTCTCCATAAATTAAATAAATAACTATTTAAAAAATAAAAATAATAAAGATGTAATAAAATGATACCTATTAAAATATTTTTAAAAGTAACTTAGACTTATAAAGCATCATCATACTATATTTTGGCGTCAGTATCATTACTATTGATATCACTTTTGTTAAGTCATCATTTTCCCCCCTTAATAATTTATTTGTCTTCCCTCTGTCAAATTCTGACCAATCACTCTCCCTGGGCTGTCTAAGGAGGTGTAGAAAAGAACCATACAAGGCAAATGAGATATAGAAGAAAGAACTATTGGAGGTGGAGGCAGTTCCTTTACATGGCGAAGACCTATTTATTGTCATTTCACACTCAATAATAGTGAATGCTGTCAAATGTCAGGCTCTGGGGTAAGCACTACAGATATACTAGCCAACAAGGAAAACACAGTCTTCACCCTGATAGAGTGGACTAGTTGAACAACCATCACTTAAGAAACCTCATTCTCAGAAAGGCATTCCCTAAATGACCCGATGCAAAGGGTATTCTCCATGTACCTCCATTATTCTCCATTATATCACTATGTTTAGTTTTATTCATGAAATCTATCACTCTGCAAAATTATCCAAGTTATATATTTGTCCAACTATCTTCCATCTTTTCCCACAGTTGCTCCTCCCAAAAGAGATATATTATTCACCTTCCTCACTCCTTCCTTCCCAGCCCCCCTTTTTAAGGATCATATAATACAAAGCAATGCACATAGTAGAACAAGATGGAAGTAGCTCAGGCGCCCATTGGACAAACAAATAGATAAATAAAATGTAGTAAATACATGCAATGAAGTAGTATTCAGCCTTAAAAAGAAAGGAAATTCTCACACATGCTACAATACACATGAAACTTAAAGACACTATACTAAGTGAGATAATCCAGTCACTAAAGACAAATATTGTATGATTATATGAGGCTTTTAGAGTAATAAAATTCATAGAGTAAGAATCAGAATGGTAGTTGTCATAATCTGGGATCTGGGGGAAAAGAGTGTTTCTGTTTTATGGACACAAAGTTCCAGTTTGGGAAGATGAATAAGTTCTGAAAATGAATGGTGGTTAAGGATCTGCACACTTAAAAGTGGTTAAAATGGGAAATTTTATGTTATGCATAATTTACCAGAATTTGAAAAAAATGCAATGCTATGGGCATGTCTGTACCATCCGTACTAAATAACAGAATGAATTAATTAATACAAATGATAGTAATTTCCCAAATTGTTGCAGAAAAGTTAAGGTTCTTTCTTCTTGGCCATTTCTGATTGTAGAGAGTCCCTGCCCCTTGAAAACTATGTTGATAAGATTTAAAACGTTTAAGTTCAGATGTGAGTTCTGCTGATTTTACATTATTTAACCTGAAATCATATCTCACTTCTTCCCTCCAACCATTTCATATGTATATCAGGTATCTGATGTCTATTTATTTTAATGAGAAAACAAAAGGCTGATACAGATTTGTCTAACATAAGGGGACATATGTATCATACTTAAAAATATAATTCAAACTACTAAACATAACTCTTTCTTGGCATATTTATTCTTAAAGCTTCTTAGATTGTGTAGTGCCAAACACAATATATTTTTTTGTCACCTCGCCAAAGTGAAACTTGACCACTGAAGTCTAAAGGATGTACAACCACAAGGCCCAAATTGATGAGACTTTAAATTCACTCAAGTAACATTTGGGGCTATGCAAGCATGGAGAACATGATTACCTTAAAAAATACAGTTTCCAGAAATTCTCATAAGAATTCCTCAGCAGGCATTTGGCTAGAATCCAACTTTCTCTTTTTCTCAAAAAAAAAAAAAAAAGTTTGGATATTTTCCTATCTTGACATTTTAGAGAGGTCTAAGGCATTGCCAAATGTCATGGATATATTGGAATTTTTTAAATCATACTCTTAAAAAACCTTAATTTGCATTCAGTTTTGAGTTTCAGAATCAGGAAAGTCTCAAATTCAATGGAAAGAGTTAACATTTTTTATCCAATACCATATATATATCTCCCAACTAGAGAAATATCACAGACTTCCTGGCTTCCCTCCAAAGACTCTACCAGTCAGGCTTATTGGCTCAATTCCCATTCTACTCTAAAATGTCTTTTTAGTTTGCTTTTCTTTGTCTTTTTCATATTTTAACTGCATAAATTGTTTACTAGTAAATGCTATGGAGCTTCCCTCCAAGCAATTCATATAAAACACACAGCTATTTAATAATCACAAAGTCATACTGGAAAAACCGGCTTTCTTGATCATACACTTTATTTCCACAACTCCACTTACTCTCTACAAATCTGGATTTGCACTTGAATCTGTACAAGCTCTTCTGCCACAGTGAAAGGCCATTTCAAGATTCTCTAGATTCTTTGCCAAAGTTTCTGTCTATAAATACTTAACACTTCATACTAGCTTCAGAAAAATAATTTCCAAACTGGTAACAAATACTAAATTGACTATTTAGAAAGTCCTATAAAACCTAAAACAGAAAAGAAAAAAGAAAAAAAAAAAACTGGACTGGCAGATTTAGAGAGTTTCACACCATCAGGTAGGAAATTGCCTTCTTCCCTTTTGTTCAGAGTATCTACCTACCTGAGAGAGAGTGGGATTTGCGTGTGTACACACACACACACACACACACACACACACACACTTTTCTCTGATTTAAAACTATGGTAGATTTGTTGGCAAGTCACCAAAGCCAAGTTTTGTACATTCCAGTTTGCAGTACTTTCCTTATGTGCTACTTAAGGAAAGGTGAATGTTTGTAGATGTCTGAGTATGAATAATAAGGGTTACCCTTGAATTTCCCCTACAAAAAACCTTTTCTCATTTCAACCATTTCTCACTGAACTCAACTCACTTTAAACAACTAAATAACTTCTTAAGTTTCTCTGATATGTGGTTTTAAAAGTAATTAGAGTGTGTTCTTTTATCCTCCAACCTGATAATTAAGCTATGAGTATTTATTGATTTATATATGTGTGTATGTTTTAGCTTTATTGAGGTATAATTAACATATAAAATTGTAAGATATGTTTAAAGTACATCGTGGTGATTTGATATATGTATATATTGTGAAAGGAGTCTCCCCATCTAGTTAACACATCCATCATTTCACATATTTATTTTTCTTTCTTCCCCCTTTTTTTTTTAGTGAGAACATTTAAGTTCTACTCTCTAAGCAAAGTTCAGTTATACAAAACAGTGCTATCAACTACAGTCACTATGTTTTAAATTAGAACCGCAGACCTCATCTTACAGCTGAGAGTTTATACTGTTTCACTGACCTCTTCCTATTTCCCCCATTACCAGTGGTTCCCCTGGAAACCACTTTTCTGCTCTCTGTTCCAATGAGTTTTTAAATATTATATATATTTCAATGGATATTTAATAGATATTTTAAAAATCTATGTACATTTAAATATTAAGTCATGCATTCTCATAAGCCTCACTGTTCTTCATACATTAATAAGTGCTTAAAACATATGCAACCCTCTATTTTTGCAGATAACAGTACATTCTCTGGAAATAGAACATGTAGACTCAAAATCTATTTTTGATAGTTACAAACTGTGTGATCTGAGGATAGATGCACCATAACCTTTCTGTTCCTCAATTTCCTTCTTTTTAGATGTAATAATATCAGTGTTTCAAAGAATTTTTGCAAATATTAAGTGGTTTAATATATATGAACTATTTAGAAAAATTGTCTGGCAAATACTTAGTTCTAGCCCTGCTAAAATTTACCTCAAATCAATTTTACCTGAAAAAATTGTATTGCTAGATAAGGCTTTGTAGAGCACTGATATACTGATACACTGATATCACTTGATGCACACTTTTCATGTTAAAATGAAGGGCAAAAAAGTTCTAGTATACACATATGCTGAGGCATTTCTAAGTCCCATAACTACTGGTTTTTGTCAAATACTCATTTTCCATTCTTTCTTTCCATATCCTATACTTCTTAAATCCATCCATTTTCCTCTTTCCTCACAGATAATACCCTTGTTCAAATGATAGTCATACTCTCCTCATTTACTGTAATAGTCTGTTAATCTCCTGGCAACCAGTCTTGCTACCCTCAAATATATAATAGTTCTGATGAGAAATAACAAGAACCTAATTAGACTATAGGAAATAGAAATAGCAGTATGAATGAGAAAGAAAATTAGGGACCTGAACTGATGAGAATCAACAATTGCTTACATGTAGGGAGCAAAAAAGAGGAACAAGGAGACAAAGCATAAAGTTGAAGATTTGAGCTTGTAGTGATGATGTTTACTATCAAAAGAGAGCCCGGTCTCCTTTGGATAACACATCTGCTCTCATGTTACTTTCATGAATACTAAACTCCAGATCTAAATTTTAACCGAGACTGCTCATGCGGTGACCTGCCTATTTCCACTGGGTGTCGCAGAATAACCTCACTTAACAAACTACAGGCATTACCTTCCTGTTAGGGACCCTCCTCCAGTGCTCCCCAACTCACCAACCACTTAGCTGTTCAAGGCAGAAACCTACCATCTTTCCACTTCCATCATCCTCCACAGGTACATCCAATTCATCCTCAAGAACCACTGACGACAACCTCAACACATCTCAAATCAATTCCTGTACCTCCCACCTCACTGCCCCCTCCTAATCTAGGGCTCCATGTCTTCTGTGCTAAACTACTAAAATGTAATGTCCCCAGCCTCTGACTAGTCTGGTTCCATTCAGCTAGAAGACTTCTTATAAAACACAAATATAATCAAATCAATACTTTGATGAAAAATCTTCAGTGACTTCCCCTTTTGGCAGGAGGAATATTAAATTTTTGACCTGGCTTCTGGAGCTCTTCACTCTCCTACCCTGCTCACTCTTACTATTCATCTTTCACTTCTTTTCTTTCAGCACTCAATCTGCCAGCTCAGTAGACTTCTCATTTTTCAGCTTTTCAGAGTTGTACCCTTTCCCACCTCAGGGCATTTAGGCATGCTATTCTTTCTGCCTAGAACACTGCCTCCTGAACACTGAACTTTGCCTAATTAATTTCAACTGATCCTTTAAGATGCAGTTTAAATATCACTTCTATAGTGACTCCTTGAGTGATCCACAGTCTAGTTTTAGGTCTCTTCCAATACATTCTTGAAATGCCCAGGTTTTTGACTGAAATCAGAGAAGGAGACAAACCATAAGAGATTCTTAACTCTAGAAACAAACGGAGGGTTGCTGGAGGAGAGGCGGGTGGGGGGCATGGGTAACTGGGTAATAGACATTAAGCAGGGCATGTGATATATGAGCACTGAGTGTTATATACAACTGACGAATCACTGAACTCACCTCAAAACTAATAATAGTGTATGTAATGTAATAATACTATACGTTAATTAATTGAATTTAAATAAAATCTTTTTTAAGTTTGCAAATATCACAACTTTAAATTGTTTAGTTGCCTGTCCTCCCTATTAAGACAAATTTATGTCTTTGTCATCCAACACAGTCCCTGTTCAAGGTAGCACGTTTTAAATGAACATTTGTTAGCTCACCTTTCAACATTACTGCCTGCAAACCAACCTAGATTTAAAACAAACGTATTAACTGTATTTCTCAATCCTTCCATGGGCATGTGGGTCTCTACTCCATCACTATAAAACATGTATCATCTCTTCGTTACTCTGCCAAATGCCATCTCTCTCACAGTTCCTTTCAGATTGTTGCAATCTGATGGGTCACATTCCCTTTATCCCCACTGTACCTTGTTATATCTCTTCCTTATACATGTTATACTGAACTGCTTCATATGTGTAACTGCTTTATATGCTTAGCTAATAATTGACCAACAATCCCAAAGAACAGACATTTTTTTTTATTCTATGTGAATTCCCTCTAACACATATCCAGTACCTTTCTGAGAGAATTAAGATCTAATACACATTCATTGTGGCTAATTAAATTGAACTTTGCCCTATAGGGAAAAAATGCAATATGTAGCCATAAAGTAACTAGCCATTTGACACTGAATTTAATGAAAAGTACTTGAAACAATATACATTACTGTACTCATATCCATAAATATTTATCCCAGAATTAAGCAAAACCATATTTTACATGCTTAAAATTTTTATTTTAGTAAATTAAAATTTTAATGAAGTAAAGAAGGTTATGTGTGCCATATTCAGTCTGTAATCCATCCTCCTCCCTAAAGCTATGTTAAGTTTTATAAGACTATTAAGTGCAGTATAGTACATATACATATACTGCAATTCAATGGGATTAAACCCATTACAATTAACCCTCATCTGGTCCAGCCTCCCCTACCAGACTGTGAGCTCTGTGAGGACAATATCTGTTTACTCCAGTCCTTGGACATAACCAACTTGATTAAATAGTTTCTGAATTAGTTAATTATGTAAGAAATAAGGACTTTACAGTATGGTTGTACTGTAGGAACAACAATAATTAATAGCTAATATGCAATCTAGCTCCAGGCTCACTGCTAAGAACTTTGTATTCATTACATAAATTTATCTTCCCAACAAACCTAGGGAGGGGATGTTGTTAGCCATGAAGAAGAACTGGAAGCTTAATGAAGTTAAACTGACTTGCTAAGGTCACAAAGCCAGTAAACTGTAAATGCAGGATGTGAATCCAGACATTATGACTCCAGACTCTTACCGTTTTGGAAAGAGGAAGAAGGGAATAACTCCCAGGGTGAAGGGAGTGTTAGTGCTGTGAATCTGTGAGGGAGGAGCATTGTGGAGGAACCCAAGTACTTCAGAATGCCAGAGGGTTAACAGAAAAGAGTAAAAAATGAGCTGAGTTAAAGTGAAGAAACTGAGAGAAAGGCAAAGACTGGAGGGAGGAAAGAGTTAGGACACTTGAACTTAGGATACTGCGTCCCAAGGACCACCCATCTAGGAAATGCGGGTTAGTAGGCACCAGTGTAAAGTCAGTAAGTAGGGTTTTTCAAGTAAGGTTAAATACTATAAACTTTAGAATTGTTTCTACCCAGAGATTCAGGCTAGCACCTATAAGTAAAAGAAAGCGAAACAGGCAAAAATAAATAATTAAAAAATCAAACAAATAAATAAAATAAAACCAAACACACACACACACGCATACACACACACACACATGCACACACACACACACACACACACACACACACACACACACACACCAGGCAAAACATAAGGGCATTGATACCTTAAATGCCGGTATTTCACTATGGCTTCAATATAAATTTATATGCAAGTATGATTTTCCTCTGAGGGTTACCCTCTACTATTTCAGTTTTCTCTTTGAAGCTTCTATTTTCTTTGGGGTTACTATACTCATACCAACAAAAAGGTACATGTTTTTGGTTTAAAAGGAAAATTAGATGATAATAGAATTATAAATAATGATCTTATAAATAATTATATTTTCAAGACTCATAAATCTTACACTACTAATCATTAGTCAATTTCTTGAGTAGCAGTTTGCAAGCCACCCTGAAGTAAATGATTTGCATTTGAATATATAAGCAGTGTACTGTCTAAAAATATCCCATTTAGTAAACATGTATGAGTTCTGTGTATTTGATGGACATAAGTCAGCATGCACTGCCAGTTTAGCATTCTAATACAGTGAACTTATTTATTAAGAAAATATCTCATATTCCCCAAATCAAGGATATTTAACAAATAACCTAATTCACTATAGTAAGAAGATTTTTTTTTTCATTTGGCCATAATTACATTGGGTGAATTATCTCTACCTGTCAATGACACTTTTCTCATTGAGAAAATGATAAGAGTAGCAGTACCTATGTCCAGAGGACTTTCAGGGGTATTAAATGCACAACTATGTGTCAACATCCTAGTGCAAAATCTGGTAAATGCTGCATAGATGTTTGTGCTGCTGCTTCTATTATTTGTTGAACATTTAGCTACTAATTCTGATCATAAATCTAATATAGGCAAATCAACAATGGTGATTATGATGCATGCACAACTAACTACTTACTAAATAAACCATGGTAAAATACCCAGTCATGCTTTATGCAGCAAACTAGTTTGTAATTTATAATACCCAGAATGTGGATTCTAAAGAAAGTACAATGTAAAGGGCTATGCTTTCCACTTCCAGTTGCATTCTTTCTTCTAACAGATATAATTTTTGGCTTTAAAAATCCACTACCACACATCAAATCCTTGCAAAAGACAGAAAATGTGGACATAAACGGTAACAGAAAATCATTTAACCTCATAACATAACAGGAAATTTGTTCATAAAATAAGTCCCAATTATTTCAAAAATAGACTTAAAATCAAACATAATCCTTCTAAAGAAAAAAGAGGCTAGTATCAGTCAACTGAAATTCCATTTACATTTTTTCTAACTACACACTCATAATAATAGTGTTTTTCCCTTCCCTTCCTGGCTTATTTAAAAGGACTCCAGTTGGATTTATGTATTTAAAGATTAAATAACTACACAACTACAAAAGAAACTAATACCAAAGGGCAAAAGGATATAATCTTCCAGCTCTATGAATTAGTTAGCTATTCCTTTTATAAGCGAAGGGATATAAGGCCCAGTTCATTAATCTATAGGATTTGACAAACAATGTTGAGAGGTTCTCAGAGGCTATTCCCTCACAATGAAAAAGAGTGTCTATGGCAAATGACAGCCCCCTAGGAGGAAGGTCTGAGCCCTTTATAAAAGCCCTTGACTCAAACATATCCATGGAGCGCATGCCGGCAGTGTTCAACAATTTATGCTTTAGTTGTTACATTTTAAATCTGAGCCACAATGAGGAGAGAAAATATTTTGTTTCTCTTTGATGAAAGGAGTAAAAACCACAAGACTGAGCAGTAAAATGAAATTTCCTGTGTCTTTGTGTGAAAAGCTAATATTAGTGAATATAGATGGGATACTAAATGTATTTTGTTTAGTTAATACTTGTGGGAATATTTGCTAATATCATTTCTATCAAAATTTCTTTTGATTTATTTATTTTGCTATTATTACTTAAATGTCTGAAATTGTCTGGATTAAAATATAAATATATCCTCGACCTTGTGGTATAGGTCTTTTTTGCTCTCTAAGAATCTGTATTAATGTAAGTAAGCAAGGAGCAATGTTTATTACAGATCAAGAGATTGTATACTAGCCTAAATTCATCATAAAAACTGGAATCAAGAATCTCTTATGCAGACATCCACTAGAAACAAATTAAGCATTTTAGTCTATGATCACTTGTGACACCTGAGAAGTATTAGTGCTTCTTTTTATTTACTGATGCTCAGAAAGACAGACTTACACATGAGCACAATGGTGATTATTTTGTTCACTTGATTATTGCTTTATACCGAATTTTATACGGCACATCATATGGTGTGTTCACTTTTTTATTTTATTCATTCATCATTACTGCCATGTGCTCTGTATGAAACAGGCAATGGGAGATATTGGGAGGCATGGTGAGACTATAAAATAGAAGAAACTTAAAGACATAGTGACACCCCCACGGAATTTAATTTTCATTGCTTTAGGTTCATGAATGTTCAACATAAAACTATTTGAGATTTCATGCAATGCCCCATCATCTATTGGTGAATGACTTCCATTTGTATGTGCAATGTATAAAACATTCTCTAACTCGACTATATCTTACATTAGCTGGCCTTTTCACTTATATTATATAGTCATTTGTGAAAATAATTCTTTCATAGGACATTTCCAAATATGTAAACATGACTCATGACATAAAATAGCAAAAACTTAGATATACAATTTTAGGACAGAATGTTATTACTATAATAATCTCCTTCATATATAGAAGACTTTTTTCATATTCCCTTAATCAAATAAACAATCCCTCCAGATTGCATATATAAACCAATTTGTTACATATTAGTTCAAGTACCTGTATAAAATAAATATTGATTAGGACATGCAATAAATCCATAAACAGCACTTCTCCACATTTACTTTGAAGACAAATTACCCAGCGAGGTAAAGATGTCATTCCCTTTATCACAGATCCAATTTTAAGACATGTCAAGGAATAAAAATGTATGACTCTTAGGCGACTTTGCTCTGTTCAAGCTGAGGAATGCAAGCCAGGGTGTACTATTATTGTTAGACTACAAAGATAAGACCACCCTGAGTGGCTCGTGTGAACACTGTCACAGCTGCTTCTTTTCTCTTTGAAATCATTCAAAGTGATGCATGAAGACGAGGTTGCTTTTATCGGCCTCCCACTTGGGGTCTATTTAACCCACTGAGGAAAATACTTGTGATACACTGCTGACAGAAAACAAAACATGATCCAAACCACAGGGCGGCTACTCACAGGATATTATTATGTCAATCAAGGAATGCAGCTGTGATAGAGAAAATCTTCTAACACAAATATATTAGGAGGAGGGGGAGGAAGCACTTCTACATATCAGTGTTGGGCATATTGATAATGGCCCAATAGCAAGATGACCTGTTAAAAACAAAAAGAAAAGAAAAGAAAAGAAAAGAAAAGAAAAGAAAAGAAAAGAAAAGAAAAGAGGATCCTGGAAGTCATTTTTGTCATCATTACCATTGTTATCACATTTTTTTTTCTCTCCCATAAAGTATCACCAATCCCAATTCAGTTGAGTGCATGGATCAGTGCAGAACAAAACAAAAAGACTGAACCACCATCTCCACATCACCAGAAATGGATAAGATAAACATGTAAAATACATTATCTTCAATAATATAAAAGGCATTGTTATATGTGCAATACATAAATTACATTCTTTAATACTTATAAAACCCTAAATATAAGTGTTTTACCCATTTCACAGTTAGAAAATTGAACTTCACAAAAGTTAAGTGACTTGACCAACCGCATAAAGCTGTAAAAAGTGCTGAGATTCAAGCCACATCTCTGATATTTTTCCATCATATCACTGGAGGGTTATTTTTCCTTTCCATTTACCTAAATGCATTTAGAGCCAGATGTGGAATACATTCTGTAATGAAACGGATAAAGGAATTTACTTTTGTTATATCTTGTTATATTAATGAATTTAGAGGCTATTGATTTACTAAGAGTACCCTTTAAATATTTTATATAGCTAGCTAATTCTAATAGATATCTTAGAGGTTATTTAATTTCACTGTAGAGAAGTATGTTTCAAGATTAAAATTAATAAATGTATTTATCGATAATCTGCTTGAAAATAAAGATTTTTCTAAAAAGGTCTTTAACTTTCTTATCAGTATCAATATAACATATGAAAGTCCTCTAAAATTAAATAGGCTAAAAATATAAATGATTGATGACATGCAAAAATTTTTTGAGAAAAGTGAAGTATCAAAATTATTAATAAGTAGAGACTATACTAAAGTTCTTTACATGCGTAGCTGAATGAAGAAACATGTGGATCCTGGGAACGGCTACCATGATATAAATGTACAGCTAAAGCTTGCTATTATAATTTTCTCCAACATTTCTGAATCCAAAAAATTCAGAGAGTCTCAGAAATAATTCTGAGAATACTGCTTTGAATAGTTCTTTTAGGATGTCGTGTTTGATCCAAGACTCTGATCAACTTAAAAACTAAACTTTAGATATATTTTCCCTCCTACCCAATTGTTCCAATCAGTTCCTTTCATTAAACTCTGCACGGCTAGTTCACTACTCTCCCATCTGCCAATCTGTCCTTCCTTCTTTGATTTCATTTTTCTGTTAGAATTGAGCCTTGATATTCATTTCCCAGCTACAGCTATGACCCTGTCAACTATCGTTTAATTTCTCTTCCTGAACTGGCTTCTTGGGACTAAGAAGCTTGAACTTTATAGCTTAGCAGACACTATCACTATGTGATGGACAAGAAAAGGGAGAGAGAATTTGTTCACCATTCCACCAGAAAAGATCATCATTGACACTTTTTGCCTAGACCCACGATCCTTCCAAATTTCTGTAACCACAAGCTTTGTTAATGCACTATTTTATTCTAAATATAGTCATTTATGTTTTTAAAGAGAATGTCAAGTCTTGGACCAACTAATAGATTGACAAGGAATAGTAAACATATTATGAAAAGTGTTTACTTTAAAGCATATTTGTCTCCCTTTGGGGCCAATTCCAAGGGGACAAAATACAATTTTAAAGTAAAAAGAAAACAATGAAAATTTTAATTTGCATCATATCCTTAAACAATATAAAATCGACAAGTCAATAGTGGACAGATGTTGAGATGATGACTAACAGGCAATGAATAGTTTCTTTGTTTGTGATGAAGTAATGTTTTAGTGAAACTTGTGTAGGCTATCATCACTAAATGCTGGCTGGTTTTCATTTTCAAATTATTGTAAAACTGCTTGAATAAAGAAGTCATTCTAACTGAATGCCAAACTTCCTATGGAGCTAAACATTTCTTGAAAAATAAGATCTGGTTTGGGTCATTTAAAATCTTTATTAGTTTTTAAGAATGCACCATTTGTATCTTTCTAGAATTTCAGAAGGATTTGAAAACATCTTCAAGTTAGAGTAGAATCATATTTTAACATTATGGTACAGAAGAGGGATAATTATGAATTAGAAACACATTCATCAAGGGCCTATTATGTACAAAGGACTCTGCTGGAGACAGAGCAATATGGAAATGCATCATTTTTCTAATACTACCACTGCATCCAATATAGTCTTGCAGCCTATACAGTTGATGCTAGCTTTTTTTCCCTCTAATGCCAAGATTTCCATGTGTTAGAGAAGCACAGGAAAGCCCCCATTTAATTCCATTGAAGGACAACTCATATGTTTTGCAATTGCAAAGGACAAGACTGGCAGCACTCACAGAGGGTAGTCTCTCTATCATCAGTTACCCAGAGGGACAGGTGACTGAAGAACCACTCTTTGATATAAAGGACCCCAAGTCTCACTTTAAGAAATATCCTTACTCTAATATGTACAGTATACTTGGAAATACTGAAAAACAGGTTGATAAAAGAAACAACTGAAAAACAACTCTAAGAGGAACAATCAAGCATAAGAATGCATTTCCCAAATCTGTTGGCAGCCCACATAAATTTTCAAATAAAACACTTAGTAATTACCTATTCTGTTTACATATGTTTTTAGTCTTGAAAAATTAATTGTTATATTAAAAGTAAATATGAGGTGGAAGAAAACATGTAAAGGGACGCCTGGGTGGCTTAGTCATTAAGCGTCTGCCTTCGGCTCAGGTCATGATCCCAGAGTCCAGGAATTGAGCCTTGTATTCGGCTCCCTGCTCTGTGGGAAGCTTGCTTCTCCCTCCCTCATTCCTCTTGCTTGTGTCTCTCTCTGTCTGCACAATATCCATTTTATATGTTATATAAATCATAAAAATTACAATAACAATGTTTGGCAATAACCTAAATTCCTTTATAAAACAATGTTTGTTAAAGAAAATAAGAGTTACATTATAATAAAGCTAAAAGTTTAATATATCTGCTGTCTATTGAAATTCTAGTATAAAATGTTCCAGTAGACAGTATCTATTTTTCTGAAGTGATTTGAATTGCTACACCAAGCACTGTGCCTCCAGTGGGGGAGCCCTCAAAAACAAGCTCATCCTGAGTTAGGAAAGCTTAGAATTCTGTAGGAAGTGGGGGAATTCTTTTTTTTTTTTTTTTAAGATTTTATTTATTTATCTGACAGAGAGAAACACAGCTAGAGAGGAAACACAAGCAGAGGGGAGTGAGAGAGGGAGAAGCAGGCTTCCTGAAGAGCAGGGAGCCCAATGCGGGGCTTGATCCCTGGACTCTTAGATCATGACCTGAGCCGAAGGCAGACGCTTAATGACTGAGTCACCCAGGCGCCCCGAAAGTGGGGAGGATTCTGAATAAATTCTGAAGAATTCATCTTTCTCAGAAAGAGAACGTGAATACAGAAACTTTGTCACAGGTCATGATCAGGAGGAGACTTGTATGAGTAATTATTTTTAAATTGTTCTGTACAAATATTTCTAACGTTCACTGACAGATTTTGAAAAATTATAACAAAATTCTTCCCCTTAACTCATTATGCATTTACTTCATAATTTTGTAATGTAGTTCAGTTCTATACATCAGGACAAGACAAAAAGTTGTAGAATAAATAAGAACTCCTGCATATACGATGAAAGCTGTAGAATAAACAAGAACTCTTGCATATATGATGAAATAGAAGTTACTCTGATTTTAGAAAAGAGAAAGAAAAATGTAAGGATTCACAGTATTGCAGGCAAGCTGATACAAATAATATGACCATACAAAACTGATTTTCTTAATAACACTGCAGAGGAAAACAAAAGAAAATGTATCATATTATTCAGTTTCTCAAAAATGTGAAATTCTCTTTTGCTCACTTATTTATTACTAATATTGCTGGAACTAAAATTGTAAAACTAAATGTAAAAAAAAAATGTGTATTGACCAAGATCAACATGAAAATGAAATTTGTGAAACACTTTGAAGGAGTCACTCTACCGGGAATGGCTGTTGTGTTTTGTCTTTTCATTTTAATTCCAAATTGGTGGCACCAATCTAATGTTCATAAATATTTTAATCCTAAAAGTAGAAATTCATGGGATTCATTGCCTTTAAATGGAAGCTCATTAAATAAAGATGAAGTAAAAGAGAACTAATGAAACAAAACAAAACAAAAAACAAGCCTTACTCCAATCTGACCAGTCAAGCATGGTCATAAAACCATATGCAAGTCCACCAAGACTTGTCTCTGGTTGGCTGCTGAGTGATGTCTGAAGTTAGTAATCCTGCACTGAGAAACCTTAGTCACCATTCTTGTCCCTCTAATCTGATAGTAAAAATAATCTGTCTTCTCATGACAGATTGCCTGACGGGGAATATGATGAACCACCCTGCCTTAAAGTATCAGGCATTCTTCTTCAAATGTAATGGACTGACTGCTTGACTGAAAAAGATGAATAGATACCTCAGATATCTTTCTGCCTAGTGTCTGTCCCTAGTAACATTAAATGGCTTACTGCAGTGCAGGAGGGGTGAGAACTTTCAAGGAAATCAGCAGGAGCTCTGTAAACTTGTTCTGTTTTCCTATGGATGACAGCCAGTACCCATTTCTCCAAACTTGCAAGGATCCAAGCCTTCCTGGAGGCCAGCCCTGGGGACAAAGATGCTTCTCCAAAGCTGTTATAGATAGGGACATTTGGGCTGAATGAGAAACACAGTATACAAAAGCAAAAACTACTAACTCAAAACACTGGCTATACAACACATACTTCCTTCCTAGTCTTTCACTCCTTACAAAGACCGAACTGGATGCTTTCTGTTGCATACAAGAAACTAAGACATTGAAACTGATTAAAAAAATAATCAGCATTAAGGAACAGGACATTGGAAGATCATCTAAATGAAGTAGGATGAGGTTTGACTTTTGTACTTGGAAAAAAGAATGATACAATTACAGCAAATATAGGGCCAGTCCCCAAATCTATGGTTTTCTCAATTTCTTGAATTTACATGGCCCAAGTAGAGAAAAAACTTCAAGTCTCTCTTCCTGTTGGAGAGAAAGAAAGAAAAGAATGACTGTGACCAAAGATAAACACAACCAATTTACTTCCACATTCAAGTGGCTCTTAAAGTGCATGGATTGCTGGAATCAAAATTTACTGTTCCTTCGTGTCCCTTCAAGAAGCTGTCCTACCCAAGAGAAACGATAATAGAAATTATTCACTCATTATGTGAAATGTGCATTTTTATGAAGTTCCAAATAACCAAGCTTTACTGGATAGAAATTTACTGAATCCAAATTTAATTGGAAGTAATAGATTCACATATGAAAACCTGATGATAGTTACAAAATAAATTTAATAGAGTCAGTAATTGTCAACTCAATATGCAACTGTAAAATTTCTCACTGAGGTTAGGGACCTATGAAAGCTCTCTGAATTGTATTAAAACAGATTTTAATCAGTTTTTATTGTCTTTCACCTTTATAAGTTAACCACAGTTATTTGTTTTTCATTTCAAATAAGGCTTTGCACATCTCTATATAATTTGAAACTAGTTTGTGACATACAAATGCCAAGCAAAATGACAATATTATAAGTGAATTCACTATTATATTCCCAAAATGCATTACTGGTATATTTAGAAGTTTAAAAGTAGGCCTTAAATTAAATCACACCATGACATACATCACATATATAAATCTATCTGTGTTATTCGCCTGTTTAAATCCCTGTAAATCTCTCTAGGTGAGACCTTTTAACCTGGAATGCAAAGATATCAGTGCATTAGGTCCAATAGTCTATCTCAAATTATGGAAGCACAGGGCCATTTGTGGAAGGGTGTGAAAATCATGCACAAACTAATTTAAACCTCTTTTAAACTTTCAACTCACTTCATCTCTTGTGATACTGGTATTATTCAATCCATAGCATATGTGTTAGCACAGTATATATAAAAGAAATCTGGATCTTATATTACTTTCCCTAAATAATCTCTTTCAAGCTACAAATGTTAGCCATTATCTTTAATATACTAGGAATTTCTGAACAAATGCCAATTTCAGCAATACTTTATATTACTTTATAAATTTCAATCAAAAATGTCTTGTTTATTTTCTTCCCTAGACTTGGGAACCCTAATTTTTCTATTTTCATTATGTTCTTCTAAGGCTCTCTGGATAATTTATGACCTCTTTTCAGTATCATTCAGTTGTAGCAATCAAAACTATATTCAATATTCCTAGCATGTAGATTATTTCCTATATGATCTTCTTCCTGGATTTGGTTGGAGTTTTGGAAAACAACTATAATTTTCCAAGAATTATCTATATAGAATTCCCAGATTCTTCCATATTCTTTAGTATCATAAAATGTCTCCAGTTTTGTCTCAGATGTGAGAATTTTAATATAAGCAATCCTCAATTTTACAATAAACTATTAAATTTAGCACATTATCTTAGGGAAAGAAATGCCTCGTTTCAATCACAAGTAAAACATATCATTATCAAATAATTTTTGCTGAGATTATTCACACAGTCAATACTATATGGTTTCAAGTTTTAGTATTTGCTTGAATTATTTATTTATGTTCTTCAGGATTATCACTTTATGTATTCATACAGTAAAAAAAAGCCCCTCCAGTGTACAATCTAGGTTAAAAATATAGTTTTCATATTAATTTTCTCCCACTCTAATCCTGTCCTGTTTATTTGCTTCCTCAATACATGATTATTAATTGCACTTTAGCTGTCAGGTATTTGACTCAATGCAGAGGATACAATGATGAGCCTGAAAAATGAGGACAGAAAGGATCCCTCACCTTTCTGAAGTGCACATCCAGATAGAGAGTGCCATTCTATTATAGGTGTGGGCACTTTGATATTTTGTTGTGATGTTCTCTGATCTTTGAAGTTTATTTTTTTATTGGATCACCTTATAATATCAAAGGATATGTCCAATTAATGTGATAAATAATTATTTCCCTAAGCATATTGCTTACAATATAGAAACTATTATATTAGATGTGCTGCTGTATTCACTAATTAGGATGTACAGTAACTAAGGTATGTGTTAACATAATTATTTTAGGATCAAAAAACTGAGGGTCAGAAATTTTTAATCTTCTTAGTGTCATAGAACAAGGTCATGGGCTAAATAATGTGAAATTTGAACCCTGAGCCCCCTGATTCCAATATTTATCTTTCTGGCTCTTTTAGTATTGTTGTGCTTAACTCTTTTCAACTCTAAAATCCCCAAGTAGTAGATGCAAAGATTATTATGATAAAATTGCTAACTCCCAGTAAACTGGTATACACAATTTAAAATGGCTAAGTGAGGATGCCTGTGTAGCTCAGTTATTTAAACATTTACCTTTGGCTCAAATCATGATCCTGGAGTCCCAGGACCAAGTCCAGCAGCAGGCTCACTGCTTAGCTGGGAGTCTACTTCTCCCTCTGACCTACCCTCCTCCCATGCTCTCTTTCTCATTCTCTCTCTCTCACATAACTAAATAAAATCTTCAAAAATAGATAAATATAAATAAATAAATAGGTAAGTGGATTGGTTATATATCCAAATGCAAAAGTTAATTCATTTTCTGTCATGTATCCCTCAAGTCTAATGAATGTTAATAAAATCTTGGTTCTTTTCAAAACATTAGGAATTGGTATTAAAATAACTTGAACACTTTAAGATATATTAATTTTTAAAAATAAATTTGATTGCCATTTTAATCTTGTGAACAATGGATTAAAACACAATGGCAATATAACAAAGTGAGAAGTCTTACAAACTGTAATTTGTTAATAGTTATTTATGTTTAGTAACTGTATAGATTTTATATGTAATGTTCAAATTACATACCAAATAGCAGTTTTGGTTAAATGTTAGCAGTTATCTCTTTAAATCAACTAACTGAAGAGTTACTGGTAAAAAAGAGGTAGTTACAGAAACCTGACTATTTTTCCACTGGAGGTATAATTAACAGTACATTATTTGTACTTCTAAAAATATTTATAAATGTTATTTATTGTATTTGCTTATCTTTCTTCTTTTATTTTATAATTTTTAATTAGTACCATTCATGGGCTGGTCTTTCTACCTGTGTGTCTTCATCTCTACATATAAAGTAAATCGAATGATTGAAATACATATACTGAGAGATAATATATATCACCTATTATGCATGTATGTGATATAAACTATGTATTGCCCATATAATTGATAGTATATATTTATGATTGATGTTTGTTAATTAAAGCTATAGAAACCAAAATGAAGCATTTTTATCAGTTCTTCTCCCAAGATATCAATGCAAAGAAAGCCTTTGTTCTTTCATTGGTTTGCAGAAGACTGCTTCATTATAAATAAATATTCATTTTCAATGTGGCATGATATATTTTATTACTCATTAAAAATTCAGAAAGCTCTATATTTACTGCTAGCTACTAGTTCCCCCATTACCTTGTCATGATTTATTGATGTTCTCACTTGTTAAACACAAGCATGTATCAATCCCCAGTGAATAAATAGATAATGCTGGTATTAGATTCTGCCTACATAATAACATTTCTATTGTTTGCATAAAATTAATTCATAGAAGATATTCATGGATTAATTAATTCAATAAGAAACAAATTCATTGAGGCAATGATTAAATGTTAAGCTGTACTTCCTATATAATTGAATATATAACACTAATATCCAAATTCATTAATATCAAGATCTAGAAATATCAAAATAAATGCAAGACTACTAATTCGTTTGATTTGGAAAAATGAATCTCTTTGTATATTTACATATTCTTTGACTAGCACTGAGCCTACATCTCAGGCTCATGCTTTTTTACGGCATTTACAATTAATAGCCCCCATCTTATTTCCTTCAAGAGTGTATGTAAGTGCTTCCACTCTTGAAAGTCACTGAATTAGAACTTAAACATTTTTCTTAGCACAGTATAGACCTTATTTAAAGAAAGGGTAACGCTTTCATGAAGCACTACAGAGAAAAGTCAGTCAGCTTCAAGACACAAGGACTACTGTTTCCATTCACAGCTTTATTTTAAGTCTCCCCTTGTTTTTCTCAACAAACCATGGCACAATGCTCCTGCATGTTCCCCTCCCAAACTGTGCCTGTCAATACCAGGTTGTTCAGGCCTCTGAATATGCGAGCAGGCTAGAGTCTGTCTTCCCATGAAAATCAAGTCGATGACCTGCCTCCTTGGCTTCTTGTGAACTAAAAGACAACCATAATTTTTCATCCTTTCCATTCTCACGTGTTGTAAATGTTCACTCAAGTCCACAATCCAACACAAAATGCATTAATTCCTCCAAAGTGAGTTCACCATGCATGATTTAATTATAGCCAATTGGACATACTTTTCTTTCAGAAAGAAAATAAGGATCTATCTCTAAGAAAATTTTGATTCAACAGCTTTCCATTGCCCTTATCTAATCATGTGGAAGAAAATGAGGTTTTGTGCTATTGATTTATTAAAAAAAAAAAAAAGTATAGCCATAAAATTTTACCCACCCATTTTTTTCTCCTCAAAGACTCAAGTTTAGCCAAGTGACAACTTTTCTAGTTCCCACCACTGACTGTACCCCAACTTAAAATACAAAAAGGGACGATTGCTATTGCTTTTATTCTAATCCCTCACATTTTGCAGTCAGCGTTGAAGTCAGATACACAAAATTACACACAGCTTTCCAAGATTTGCATTTAAAAGATTGTACACAAGCTTCAAAACAGGTTGCTTTTCGGTGACCATAGAAACATCAGAAATGTTGGAAAATTCAGTCCACTGAACTTCAAATGACTTTATTAAAGTGTCACTAATCAGAGTTAAAAGACACAAAGTTTTAGTGTGAGGCCTAACAAAGTGAATAACTCTCAAAGTCTAATGACCTACTAAGAGCATTACTTAAAATTGAAAAACAGCTTAGCTGAAAGCAAATTAAATAAGAAAACTTTTATTGCTTTCTCCAAAAGATTGATCACATAGAGATAAGGCAGCTCAGTTTAATCGTGATACTGAATATTGTGCTCTCTGGCTGGGTAGCTGGGAAAATCTGCTTATTAACATTTAAAGGACTATATGTAAATGTATATGTATAAACTACAAACTATAAAATATAAATATAAGATATATATGTAAACTACAACCCTCAGAAATGCTGAGTGTACTCTAATCTAATTATAAGGCAATAAGACACTCTAATATGCAAATGCAAATCAAAGTTCATTAATAATGCATGCCAAACAATATTTAGGAGAAGGAAAAATCATTAAGTGCTACTAAAAAATCTACGCGCTAGGTATAGGCTTGAAAGACATTTTTTTTTTTATATTATACTTTCTTCTAATAAAAAAGTGAAGGAAAAACTGTGTTGTTTTTGTTTATGTATCATTTTTGTGGTATCAAAGGTGACCTCTAAGATTTAGCTATATTTAAATGGCTATAATAACAACATGAACAAAAATTCCAGAAAAATATTAGAGGATAGTAACTTACTAAAAGGAAAATAACATTTAGTATTATCCACTTTTTCCCAATGGTTCTTAGATATTTCTCTTTGGTCTTAAGCACAAAGTTAATAGCAGAAGAAACCTGAATTTTACTGGTATCACTTCAAACTTAGGCTCTCCAAGTCCAAAACACAGAGAAGGCAAAGTAAGCACCCTTATTGCCCAATATTCTTCATTTACAGGGTTGTTATTTTTCACTGCTTACTCCAATGTAAAAATACATTGTGTAAGCAGGATAATGCCCTGCTCCACTCACGATTTCCTCCACGAGATACGTGGACATTCACCTAGTTCACCAAGTTCACAGATTTATTGATCACCTATAATGTGTATAAGAAAGTGTCAGCAATTCTAGGACTTTGATTAGAGAATGATCTTTGTTTCTATTAGCGATTTAAAAATGACCCAATTACAAATGTATCTCCTAAAGGTAAAAGAGAAAATAATCTGAAGGCAATAGCTACAATAGCACCAAAAAAACTAAACCCAGTTTTCATAAGTCACTTCAATAAATTCATTTCTTCAACTTTTATTGATCATTGCCCTGTGTCAGGCACCACTATACACACTAAAGATGTTTTATTCAAAATCCACACTCAATGTCTCTTGGATATGCTCTGATAAAATTTACAGCACTGTTCAACGTTCATCAGGAACTTTTTTTTTTTTAACTGGATTATAACTGACACACAATGTTATATTCGTTTCAGGTGTAGAACATATTGATTCAACAATTCCATACTCAGTGCTCACCACGATAAGTATATCAGCATCTATCACCATACATTATTACAATATCATTGTTTATATTCTTAATGCTGTAGTTCTCATCTTTATGATTGTTTTATAGCTGGAAGTTCATCTCTCTTAGTCACCTTCACCTATTTCACCCATATCCCCCACTTCATCAACCACCAGTTTATTCTCTGTATTCAAAAGTCTGTTTTGGTTTGTTTGGGTTTTTTTAGATTCCACATATAAGTGAATTCAAATGAAAAGATAGACCCATGTATTTGGAGTTAATATTTTTAAAATGTCTAAATTACCCAAAGCAAACTACAGATTTAATGCAATCCCTATCAAAATACAAAGTAGTGTTTTTCACAGAACTAGAGCAAATAATCCTAAAATTTGTACAGGACTACAAAAGACCTGAATAGCCAAAGTAATCTTGAAAAAGAACAGCTGGAGGCATCACAATCCCAGATTTCAAAATATATTATAAGTTATACTATTCAAAATAATATACTACTGGCACAAAAATAACATGATCAATAATATGAATAAGAATGGAATAATAATGAGAACCCAGAAATAAACTCGCTCATATATGGTCACTTAATCTGTGACAAAAGAAGTAAGAATATTTAATGGGGAAAAGACAATCTTTTCGATAAATGGTGTTAGGAAAACTGGATAGCTACATGCAAAATAATAATCCCTTTCCTACCCCAGACACAAAAATAAGTTCAAAAAGAATTAAAGACCTAAATGTGAGATATGAGGAGCCTTTTTTCATTCCAGTAATTGAGTTGTGAGATGTCCCTGGCAACTTAAAAATGTAAATTGCTTAACATGTCAAGAAAAATCTCTCTGTCTTAGTGTACTTTTCCTTGTACTTCTTGCAACTCCCATCAAAACCCAACTCCTTATCAGTTCATCTATTACAACAGAACATGGTAAGGTAACCCGCTCCATAACTGTCCTTGATCCCCATTTTACACAGTTCTGGGTGAGCTTCCTTTGGAAAATGTCTGGTGTTTTCTCTCTCCCCACTTGTGTTTAGCAATTCCTGTTAAGTCCAAAATCAAACTTTTCTTCTGGAATCCTTTTCAAATTAACATACCTAATAATGTGGTCAACTAATTTACTCTGTCTGCTACATTCCTTTTTTTCCCTATATCGTGGCTTCTCAAATTTTTATCAGAGATACTTATTTTTTTAATTTAATTTTCTAAGCAGTGAAGTTCTTCACATACTAGGTGGTTGGTATGCAAACTCAGATTTTTAAAAATATGTTCAAAAGTGTGAGATAATAGAATCATTAAAAACTGCTGTTAAAAAAAAAGAACTTCTGTTAATGCTATATTAAAAGACAAAATGAAAGTAATTAAAGTTCATCATTTTCTAACCAAATGGAATTCTAAATTAGATAAAAGTTCTTGATTGGCTTAGGGGGTGCATTAGAATAGTCAGCGGATAGTTACACAGTGGAAAAGTAGGAAGGGTCTGGCCCTGTGGCTGTAGATTCCAGCCCCAGCCCGGGGAAACTGAACAGCAACGGCCCGTGAACTGAAGTTGTTTTCATTCATCATTGTTTTTAAACCAGTGAAAATACCATGAAGCATACCTAGAATAAAATACTGATTTGTTTCTGAAAATATTTGCAGTAAGCTATCAGTATGCAGAAGAGGAGATGCAGATTTTAAAAGACATACCCTAGCTTTTTCAGGAAACTACAGAATCCCTAATAAAAGAACCAGAGGTGTTTTTCAATGTACTCACTGGATAGAATTTAAAACTGCAAAATGATTGATTTCTTAAAAAGCTTATATAACTTCTACATGAAATTATGTAAAAATGCAGCAAAATGCTATATAATAACTAAAGCACTCATACAATTAATGTTAGTACAGTTCATCAAAACCCATGTACCGTTTCAAAATTATATGGTATTGCTTTAGATATTTACTCAGAAGAATTGTACATAGGTGAAACATTCTCTGCTTAAAAAGTCTGATTTAGTATAATAACCAAGAAATAAAAAGAGCACTGAAATGAATGAACAAAGTTTTACACAGTGGTATTAAAGATTCATTTTAGTATTCTTAGGTATGGAGTAGTATAACATTATGTCTCATTCTTCAACCAATTGTTTTTATTATAAAGAATAAAATTATATGGGTATGATGACATCTATAAAATAGTTAAGTGCTACTCATGATCACTTTAAATTGAAACAAATACACTGTTTGGGGAACTTTTTAATATTTATGAGTGTATTTGTAGTAAATAAGAAAATACGAGAAAAAAGTCTCTAAAAATATCTTTTTAATTCAAAAGCCTAAATTAAAATAAAATACAATGGCAAACACATGACTATTTTATTTAGAATATGAACTATGCACAAGGAACTCACCAATATTTTTCAGGTTAATGGATGTATATGTGTATGTCTACACACATATGTTATAAAACATAATATACTTATATTAAGCTGTATATATATGAAACAATATGAAAAAGTTTGACTAACAGGTCTCGGCCACTGGCCTTGCTCTCTGGAGCAGCAGCCTAAATAAACTTAAGAAAAGAAATACTTTGCAAATATAATGAGATGATTTACAAAACATTGAAATGTATTGCCTAATATAGAAAATAAAAATCCGAAGAAGGTAATATTGCCATCATTCAGTAATAATAATCTAATAGACACAGAAATAACAGTCTGAAACATAAAGGAGCCCTAAAAAGTGAGAACACAAAAATCTGAATTTTTTAATATGGAAAAAAAAGCTAGAGAAACTTTTTGCACATTAAATAAAAAGTCACATGCTAACCAAAATACCTTTTAAACACATGTAATATAACTCATGCTTTCAATATTAAAAAAAGATATATTTTAATTATTTACTTCAAAAATAATTTAGTTATTTTTTCTACTAAGTTAATGTGTTCCTCATGCAAACATATAGTGAAAGAGATATTCAGCAATTCTCACATAGCTTTGTTTTAAAATGATAAATCAAATAACTATAAAATCTCAAATCACTACAATTACAATTATTGGCAAACTTAATGAATCTCTTTCATGGGATAAACTCCTTATTAACAATTTTAGACACCATAAGACTGCTTTATGCACACATAACTAGGCATTTCTTTATATATATTTTAACAGATTTTATTTATTTATTTGACAGAGAGAAACACAGCTAGAGAGGGAACACACACAGAGGGAGTGAGAGGGAGAAGTAGGCTTCCCGCCGTGCAGGGAGCCTGATGCGGGTCATGGCCTGAGCCAAAGGCAGTTGCCTAACCAACTGAGCCACCTAGGCACCCCTTTATATATATATATATATATATATATATATATATATATATATATATATATATATATATATATTTAAATTCAGAATATAAGAATATCAGTCAGTGAAACAGAGTTCTGATCAATCAATAAAGAGCTACTTGATTAAATTTATTCATGTTCAAGTGAATTTTCAGGGTTTTGTTGGTGATCCTATGATTTATTTTCCTATTTTTGTTGATAGAACCGTTTTGCACAATCTTGTATGTACGCAATTATATAAAATCTTTTAATTTACTTGACTATGGATATTTGTGTGTGTCCTAGATAAGAAATAACAAAAATCTATCTCTCTCATAACCATTCCACATAAACATTATATATTAAAACAGACCACTGAAGAGGGAACTCAGCTTCTTACCTTAATTGTAAATAATAAATGTGTAACTTCAGTTATAGAATCTCAATAAAAATTAAAAATAATATAAAAATTTGATTGCCAACAGATATTACAATAATTTCAATTTCATAATTGATAACATAAAAACTATTATTTCAATACTTGAATTATAAGATTTAGCCTTTTTGAACTTAAATAAACTTTACTCTCAAAAACATCTTTCTATAGACTACTTCATACTGGTAAGATCTGTTTGATACTTTATGCTTATCAGTATCAATCAACATGCTGAAAACTTAAGAAATTTATAGATCATAGGGTAGAATGATTTTCTTGTACTCCAATGTGCTTCATATAAATCATTCATGTGCAATATTAAGATAATCATCTATTTACCTACTCATTCACTCATTCATTAGACCATCATTCAATAATGCCAAGATCATTTTTTATTTTGGGGAGAATATATTTTATTATCATGTGATGAATTTTTCAAGCAAAATATTTTGGAATACTTCCTGTCATCTTTGTTCCTAAAACCTCAAAGATGTCATTTTACTTAACTCTACATATTCATTTTATAAAATGAAAGAATGAAAGGACATTTAAGAAATCATTAATCTTTTGTATATGAGGGAAAGCCACACATAGTCTAAATAAATCAATGTCTTTGGAAGACACAAAAGATCTCTGGTTTAATTCAAAATCCTTTCTTTAAAATGCCAAATGTCTCTATATTATGCAGAAGTGTTCCAGATGGCTGGGCACATGTCTCAATTAAGTGAAACTACAATTTTTTCAAGTGTTCTCTTACTCTGTTACATATAGAATGTTACATGTATAGCTACTGATTGTATCTTGATTGCTATAGGTAAAAATACTCTTATTCACAAATATAAATACTTTTAGATAAGGGAGAATATACATAAAATTAAAACACATTACACAGTAAAAAAGTCAGAACTTAAAAAATGACAATGAGCGTATAATGGATTTAATTGAGTACATGATGGATCCTAAATTTCTTTAATAGTTCTATTAATAATTAATCAATTTTCTCATAAGTAAACTTTTTTATAGCTGCCATGATTTCACTTTTCAGAAAACATCAGAAATAAGGAACACTTTGAGACCTCACACTAATAGTAATTGAACAATTATTGAATTATAATATGAAAACTAAGAGGACCTCCTCAAATTAGTCAGTAAAGTTCATAATATATCATTTACTGTTCAATTTAAATCTCTAACATTACCATAAATTCCCATATATCTACCATCTCGGGCCACTGGATGTACTTTTAAATACACATCATACATTCTGTTCTCAGCAAAAAATCTTTATTCCTGTTCCTTTTAAATATACTCACCTAGGAATTGCTCTATGAACACATGAATACTACATAGTTCTTCTATATTGCTGTTTTCCCTGTGTATCTCCCCGAAATATTGTTCTTCCCAAGAAGTTTCAACCACTTAAAATTTGACATATTCTAACAAAAAGTCTATTGTTCTCATCTCCTTTCTAAATTATAACAAATATAAAAATGATAAATGATAGATGATAGATAGATAATAGATAGATAAAAGCTATCTTGTTAAAAGCAGTTTCTGAGAAACAGTGAGGGGATACTGAAAGTCATGTAGCTATCTATAACACATTTACATGAGCTTAATTAATCAATAAATAGGGCAGTGTACATTTTTATTTCAATTTACATTATATTATTTCACTTGTTATACATACTTGCCATATCTTGTCAACTAGTGTCAAATTGTCATACTATTTTTCAGTAGATATCAAATTAGAAAATGTATCTATTCATTAATTCTCCATGTTTTGATCCTACTACAATATTACCACTGCTGCTGCAGAGAAGTGTGATTAATTGCTTGTATAAAACCTAACCTAGTAAAGAATAATGGTGTCTTACAATGAGGTCTATGACCATTTGCAGAACTAACATAACAACAACAACAACAACAAAAGACAGGTTGTAAGGATCTTTCTTCAACCTTCTGAAAAATAATCTGCATTTCAAACAATTATCCACAAAAGGGATAATGATGCGCATTAAGTTTTGAGAACTAATCAAACTAAAAGACATCACCATATGAAAATTAAATATTCTTAAAAGTTTAACTTTTGCTTCCATGGAGTATTTCCAAATAGAAACAATAAAATCTCTCAAAAATTATGTTGAAGGAAATAATATTTTTATATATTCCTGTGTTTTGTATGAGTCAGTGATACCACCAATATTTTCAAAAATGTTTCCCAGATTTATTTTTTAAAACCCTGCATCTACATTTTTTTAATTTATGACTCATTCCAAAAAGACTTAAAGTGATATCTTAAAAAGCATCCATGCTATTATGTACATACATATAATCTTACAAATATTATGGCATGTACAGTGAAAATCTTAATGACTTTTTTAAAAAAGTTCCCAAACTGATATCTTTGTCAGAACTCCAGTTGAATTGTGCTATTGACAAGAATGAGTTTGGAGTTAATGCCTGGGTTTCAATCCCTGCTCTCTGTCTTTCTAATTGTATGGCCCAAAGTGAGCAAATCTGTCCCTCCTGAGTTATCTCATCTGTAAAATGATAGGAAAACATCTATTGCACAAAATTATTTTGAGATTTGAATTAAAAAGCACAAAGAGCCATCTGTTCTTTAAAAATAACTCACATTGTTTTAAGAAGTGGTTGCTATTATTGTTCAATAATGCTGTTATTGTTTACTAACCATTACTAGAGATGGAAATAATGTGGAAGACAGATGATTAAATATAATTCCTGAGCAAAGACGTCATCAAATGTAAACATGTGCAGAGGCATCTCAGGGCAAAAGTAGCTCTTAAGGTCAGAGACGGTAGCAGCACAGAATGGACCTTTGCCCAAACTGTGAGGAAGGGGACACACGTTAGGACTGAGAAGCAGCCTGAGAGAAGGTACACTGCAGTATCTTTGGAATGAGCCCAGTGGTGGTCATACTTCAACTCAAACTCCATTTAGTTATCTAGTGATATATCAGATACTTTTTAAAATGAGAAAATAATAAAAGTAGGTATTGTCTCATGGATGTTTTCTCAGAACGTGGGGCATGAAAATAATTTTACTTCAAGTAGCTTAACAGACAACCCCTTATGAAGTACAAAAATTGAATGGTTAATTAGGCTAAATAATCTCAATTGCATGGAACCAGTTACTATAATTAACAGTAAGACTCCATCATAGCAGTTTCTACATTTTCTGATAATGGTTTACGTAATGTTTGTCTCCCTATTACACTGTTGTCTCTTAAAAACATGCATCTGGAAAATGCAAATTTGAATCTCCAGTAGTGAACAGGAGGCCTGGCATATTGAACACTGGAATGAAAGTTAAGAATGGGAAGGCAATAAAAGCAAATAAATTGTTTACAATAAAAAATATGAACAACATCCTAACCGAGAAACAAACTCTCAAATACAGAGAGCAGACTGATGGTCACCACAGGGGAGGTGGGCAGGGGGATGGGTGAAATAGGGAATGGGGATTAGGGAGTCCATTGTTGTAATGAGCACCAGGTGATATATAGAAGTGTTGGATCATTGTATTGTACACCCAAAACTATATCAACTAACTGGAATTTCATAGAAACTTAAAAAAAAATAAAAGCAGGATCCTAATTTAGAGGTTCTTGATTAGTGCCCAAGTGATAATGTGCAAAAACAAGATTTAGCAAGGTGGACATATACATCAGGACAAATGGCCAGGAAAAAGATTAATACCTCTTCTGTTTCTATGACCACATTCCATCTTAGAAGAAAAGTAGAAATTCTAAGTAGGTTCAATTCTCTATTAGGAAAAACAGCAAGAAAGCTCTCAAACTTGTTCTCATTTAAAAGAAGGAATGAAAAGATGAGGTGTCATTTATGCAGTTCTCAACATTATATCCTTGATATCTTGGCTACTCAACGACAAAATTACCTATGTAATTTTGAAAAAGGTGACCTAATACCTATTTGTAATGAAAATGAATGAAATGTAATGAAATGTCTATGTAAATGAAAAAGGTGACCTAACACTTTTTGGGGGGGGGATATGCTGTGTACATTTATTTATTTTATTTCTCAAAGCAGCTCTGTGAAATAGGTATCAGAGCATCAGTGTCCTCTTTTGTGAAATCTATGTCACAGAGCTGGTTGGAAAAGCTCCAAATATTGAGAAAACGACTTTAATATTTGATATTTTTATCAGAACATAGCATATAAATTGGATAATCCTTATCCTGCTTTGCATTATATTTAAGTTTTTAAAAGAATCCTGCAAAAAAAAAGAATCCTGCAATTTACTTAAATCATGTGCAAACTTAATATTTTGAAAACTCTAACACTCCCCTGTCTTACTTAATAATCTTTCTTTCCTTAGTTATGTCTTTTAGCTCAGTAGCCACTGTCACTTAAAAATATTTTCAACCTGATATATTATCACAAAGAAAATTACCACAGAGATAATCTTTAACGTGCTTCTTTATTAATTTTCCTAAAACTAGGAAATAGAACTTACAAATTTGGTTTTGTTTCCCTTCTGCATGTCATCCCAATTCCTGCATAAACAGTAGCGATTTACATACCAGTAGCTGTTTACCTTTTTTTTTTTTTTTTTTTTTTTTTTAATCATTGCCTTCTGGACCACACAAGGAGTAACTGAATGTAGCATCAGTAAAAGTAAACGAAACAGTCTTTTAGGAAAATCTTCACTGTTATGTGTACTGGATATTTTTGTCACAACCCTCAATAAGATAAGTGGTTAGAATTTCCTGCCTTTAACAGATAGAGGCACTGCTGCACAGAGAAGTTTAGCCTCTGACTCAAGGTCACACAGCACAAAAGGGTAAACCCAAGATTTGAACACACTTATTCTGACTCCCAAATTTATGTTTATCTTAGTGTTTAACAATGCATGCACAATTGCATTCAATTATTAAGAGTAACATAAAACACCTTCAGAAAGTGAAGTATACATTAAATCCCTTAATCAAAGTTTGAAAAGAAAATAGAAAAATTGAAGTTATGAAAGTGAAACTTAAATTGTAGTTTTACTTCTTCAAATGTTTGCCCTTTGCATTATAACTTATACTATTGACTAACATAGTGCATTTACTTAGGCCATTGTTTTCAAATAGTATTTGAGATAGAAGGTAGAGACAAGCTAAGAAGTAAAATGTACAGTGTGATTTATTTAATTCTAGACATGTGTAACAAACACTTCTCTCCAACGGAATCTCCTGGAAATACTGCCCCATCTTCCACTATCTAATATCTACCACCTTAAAAAAAAATTAACAGAAATGGATTCTCTGAATGTATTTTTCCCTGGTTGCTGAGCAACAAAATATTCTTCATCTTCATCTCAGTATAAACACACTGACACAAAGAAACATGCTGAGAACAACATACAATACTAGACACCTCTATCAGCTATAGCCATCTGTGTTCAGTTTGACCCAAATTTTTGGCAAGCTTGTGTTGTCCCTCCCATCCCAAACCATCTTGTCCAATAAAGAAAAATTTAACTCCCACTTTTTCATTTTCCAGAAAGTCAGAAGTCAAGTGGTGTACTAAATCTGCCAGGCTCTGGACTTCAAATACTAAGGACTCATTATTTACTTGTAATCAATTACAACCTCAACTGATAAACAAATAACTTTCCCTATTTTATTATGCAAAGTAATAAAATTTCACATGGCCTTGCAATATGAGCAGTTCTGTCCCACTTAGCCAAACACATGAATTAGTATTTTAATCTTCTTAATGGAGAATTCAACGTACCATCTTAAAAGATAGAGAATGAATTAACTTTCTGTAGCAATTAAAGGACATGTGGTTAATGCTGAGGGAAAATGCTACAATAAAGCAATACAATCAATTAAAGTAACAGTAACTCTGAATCTATGTCTAAGAAACACACAATCCAAGAAACAGATTGCTAGATCTGTGCCCAGTGTTTGAAACGATTGCCTTAAATTAACCAAGTGTGCCTTTAAAAATACCAGTCTCCTCATAAATTAAGTTAAAATTGTACTGAAAATGCTTATAAGTCAAGTTTTCCCTGTGATGTGCTGCAGATATGTTAATGTGAAAACCCCAACAGGAATGTTCTTTGTATGGCTCTAATATATTAACTCACCACATGAAATAAAGCCAAACATAAGTACTTAACCAATGGGGAATCTCTTCTGATGCATAAGTAAATAATTTGTCAAAATCACACTTTTACAATTTGCCATAACCCCACAGTAATAGATATCACAATAAAGAGATGTTAAAAATTTGTCATTGTACTAATGAGGGCACCATTTAAAAAATATCAAAAATGTCTTTTTGAGCATATACAAGACAAATTTCTCTTAGGCCCCGAGTTTTAGAGAAATCTCTATATATTTTTTGTTAACACTCTTACACGTGTATGTGTTTGTTTACTCCTAGAACACTATGACTTACATATCTGATCTCATTTCTCTGTTTCATTTGGCCTGTAGAAAGCTAAATATACACTCAGCTGATCAGCTAAGTTATACATTTCTGTACACTGATCTTATTTATTCCAGAAATATTTTTTTAGGATCACTTATTTTTACTTCCTAGAGTTCATTAAATTATTTTTTTCTTTTATTGCAACCTATTTCAAAGCCATTGTAAAGTGGAGATATACATACATATAAACTGTGATTATTTTGACCAAAGAGTTATATACCATAGAACACTACATAAAGCAATTTGGAAGCCCATTGTCTCTGGGTATATGCTTATTTTGAAATTTTCAGTAAGTAGGAAAACATTTTTCTTTTCAGGGAAATGTTTTAACCATGAATTAGAAAATTCTCACTTAAGAAGTTGCCAGAATTTATATGTCTCATAAAAACCAAAGCAGTTTTGAAGAAAAGATAGTTTTAACCTTCATGTGATGAAGAAAATTTGACTTCAGTTAGGAGAACTGTATTAGGTAGTTGATTTAAAAAATATATTTTCAAAATAGTTTCTCAAATAAACACACAATTTCATGGTACTTGATATTTTACTACCATCACTGAAAAATGAAGAGATGAATATCCCCTATCTAAATCAAAGATAAGGCTTCAAAATAAATTGGACAATGAACAATCTAATATTTTAATGTTTCTTAAGCAACTAAGCTTCTCAGCACAGTTTCTGGATTAATAAATTACTTCACACAAGGGACAATTATCTCAACAACAATAACATGGATGGGTAAATAGCATTAATCTAACCACAGACTGGACAATGTGGCTTAATGTTAAGCATGTTTGACCAAAGTCAGTAAAACCCAGATGTAGTCTAGATTTCTGACCACACACAAATCATGAAATTCTGTGTGCCTTTTCCTTAAAATGAAGAGAAGAACATCTGACCTACTTCCTTACAGACTTGTTAGGGAAATCAAGAAAAAGTAGAGTAGCCCTCTAAAATACTTTTGAAATATAAAGTATTTTTTTAATATTAATAGTTCTGTGAATATCTGTACTTTGGAGAAATGAGGGAGAAATGTACAGGCTTCACTGAGTACCACTTTTTTTTTCTTGCAATAAGCTGTGAAATGAGTATTGTCATTCAAATTTTACAGATGAGGAAAATGAGTGTAGCTGTGACAACATTTGAATCACGATTCTTCCAAATCAAAGCATACATTCTGCCAACTAAACCTCAGTCAGGATGAATTTTTAAGTAACATTTTCTCTGCTGTATTTTGTTAATCAAATTTACTAATATTGCTGATGTCAAATATTGATCAAGGATGGTAAATTTGAAAAAAAAAAAGAATAACAGTACCTAAATGTTTTAATATTTAAAGTACTCATTTTTTAAGAAGTGTCTATGCATTTGTTTTCTTGCTCCAAAGCAACACAGTTTATGATAAGTTAAGATCTTCACTCCAAAGCAAAATTAGATAAGTTCCAAGAAAATAAGAGGACATGGTAATAGTGTAGCTATATTATAATATATATTTAAAAATGTTCTACTTCACTAAAATATCTATAAAATAAGCATTAGTGATCTCCCTGTACTTCAGATACTAACGATTTCTGAATATTGGGTTACAAGGTTCTTAGCCAGTCAAGTCCTACAGCCACTGTCATTTTATCCAGAAAAATCAGTCCTTGTGAATTAGCTAGCTTCTCTAATTTCAGAAGAAGCTCCTTAAGATATGAAAAGTGACTCCTTTACTTCAGCATGCATCTCTGACTGAGTTTCTAGTATTCAAGCAGTATATTTGCAATGTGTTCAACAGTAATTCCTTAGTTTATCAAAGATTTACTGAATATCTGAATTGAGCCAGCCCTATTGTAGGTACTGGGAATATAGCAGTAATAAACAGATGAAAACCTTCCCCTCGTGGAACATATATTTTAGACAGAAGACATAACATAAACAAAATAAAGAAGTAACATATGTGTTATGTTGGGTGATGATAGAGTCTAAGGAGAAACAAAAAGAAGGAAAGAGGAAAAGGAAGGTTGAGGGAAGGAGAACTTAGAAAGGTGTCTTCAAGAAAAGATGTGAGGGAAGCATGAAGCAAGCAGTCCAGGGAGAGGGCAGAGCTAGCACAAAGACTCAGAACCAGGAACACCTGAGGATGGGGCCTGGAGCCTTTATTGTGGTTGCTGAGCAAGCTCAGTAAGGAGACATGGGAGGAAAAAGTCAGAAAAGTAACTGACAACAGCTGGTCACATTGGGCAATCTACTGGGAGAAAGACAAGTAAAACATAATCAAAATTATAGATCAGTAAGTTATACAACACACACACACACACACACGTACACATGCATTGTAGATGATAGATGATAGGTGATGATGATAAATGATGATAGATAGATAGATAGATAGATGAGAGATAGTAGATAGATAAATGATAGATAGGTGATAGATAGATGATAGAGAGATAGTAGATAGATGATAGATAGATGATAGATAGATAGATAGATGATAGATAGATAGATAGATAGATAGATAGATAGATAGATAGATACAGATACTTGAAATTAATTAGATTGGTTGAGCTCCTCAACAGAATAGGGTAGATTAGAAGTGTAGAATTTCAAGAACTAACTCCAGGGGTATTCCAACATTTAGCATTTGGGAGAAAAGAAGAGGCTGGTTCAGGAGACTGCTAAATCCTATGGAAGAGGAATATGAAAAACTATAGCAAGCAAGTGATGTTAGTAATGGAAGATTAATTCTCAATTAGAGTGTGAGATATGAGCAAATAGTTGAAGGAAGGAAATTATCCAAATGGGATAAAATTATCCAAATAGATATCTAGAGGAAAGAGTGTTCTACGCAGAAGGAAGGGCCAGGAGGAACGGCTCCAAGGCAGGCATGTGCCTAGCAAGTTCTGGGAATATCAAGATGCAAGTATGGGTATAGCAGACAAGCAAGGAAAAGAATAGAAGGAAAGGATTTTGGAAATTATTAAGAAAATGTCTTAAATAATCTAAGGAAAGGATGACAGCATCGTAGATCAAGACAGTAATGGTAGAAGTGATGATAAATGATCCAGTTTCTGGATATATGTTTAAGAAATCCAGGATTAGCTAATCAGATTTTATGTAAGGTGGTGAGGAGTCCAAGGGGATTCCAAGTTTTTTGACCTGAACAATTAAAGATTGGAATTGCCATCGATTGAGGAGATGGTTAGGGGTGAAATAGATCTTTCCTGGGGAAGATAACAGAAGCTTAGATCTGGAAACATTAATTTAAAATATCTATTAAGAAACTAATTAAACATGACAAGTAAGTGGTTGGTTGTATAAATATGGGATTTAGGAGAAATACATAGGGTAGAAACAAAATTTTGGTGTCATAAGTGTATATATGTTATTTAAAATCATAAGATTGATTGAGATTCTCAAAAAAATAAGTATGCATTGAAAAGACAAGCATTTTACAGGATTCTATGGACCTTACAACATTTAGAATTTAAGGACATGGAGAGAAACTGGTAAAGGAGGCTGAGAAGTAATTGGTCCAAGAAATAGGATTAAAGATCCACAATATGATGACTTAGAAGTATGTATACAATGAGCACTGAGACCTGACCATTGGATGTAGAAATGTGGCTATCATGGTGGCCTTGTAAGAGCAATTTTCACTGGAGTCATGGAAGTTAAGCCTGATGAGATGAATTTAAGAGATAATGAGAAGAAAGCAGGTATAGGCAACTTTTTAAGAAATTTTGCTGAAAAGGGAAGAAAATAAATGAGGCAGTAAGTGGAAGAATGGAAATATATTCCCACCTTAAGTTTAAGAAATCAAAATGGAGAACTTACGAATTGTAGGTGCATTCAGTCAAGTAACCTAAATAAAGATAATAGGGAGCTAAAGTAATTCTACTGCTAGATCATTACCTAAATTTAAATTTACCTGGTATTTCTTCAGTCACCAGTATGAAGAAGTATCAAAATATGAAAACAATTTTTACACAATAAAAATTGTATGCCTATGAAATTACAGAAGTATCAACCATTCTTAAAATACATAGTGTTAGTCAGTGCTGTGCGAGGATTAAACTGTGGGGTCAGACTGCTGGGTTTAACCTTGCTTTCACTCAGCTCCATAAACTTAAACTTCACTAGCCTCAGTATTGTCATTTGTTGAATAATGAGATGTTTTTATGCCTCCAAGAATACTGGGAAGGCAAGACAATACCCAGTACTTACCACTGTCTGACATAATGTAAGCACTTTACATATATCTATAAATGACAAAATGTTTCAGAGAAATATTGAATAATCTGAAACAAATAATCAGCAACAACCCCATAGTTCCCAACTGTCAGTTGTCCAGCAGGATTTGTCAATGTCTATCGGCATTTCCTCAATGTTTCTAAATGTTCCTTAAAATTTGGTTTTTACTCACTGAGTGTTTCTTAAATATGGATATAAGTCTAGAAATGGAAAAAAAGACTATGGACTTATAGTCAATTCTTGATTACCACATATAAATTATCTGCCAATTAGACTGTGTTTCTTCTCCATGACTCTTTTGTCTCATTTTTGTCTTAGATGTTAACACCAGGGAAAAATCCAACAGTCTTTGTATAATGGTTGCATATATGCTAATATATGATATTATATATGTTAATATATAATAAATTACATATGTGTATTTTGTAAAAAATACTTGTCTAATAGAATTGTTTTTACTTGTCTCCATTCCTTATATGTTCTCCTCCTTATTTAATCTATAAAATTGGCCAGTTATTGCAGACTGCTTAGAAAATATTTACCACATTTAGGGGTACCTGAGTGGCTCAGTTGGTTAAGCAACTGCCTTCAGCTCAGGTCATGATCCCGGAGTCCCGGGATCAAGCCCCACATCGGGGCTCCCTGCCCAGCGGGAAGGCTGCTTCTCCCTCTCTCACTCCCCTTGCTTATGTTCCCTCTCTAGCAGTGTTTCTCTCTGTCAAATAAATAAATAAAATCTTTAAAAAAAAAAAGAAAATATTTACCATATTTTATTTCTAGGATAAAGTACTTTTAAATGCATCTTGGCCCAAATTATTTGCTGGTTATTCTTTTCCTATTTTCACTCACATGTTCCTAATTCTGAATATTACCTATGTTCATGGGCATTATAAAGAGCTGAACTTTAAATTTATTAATTCTTGGAATAGAGGACATATCTTCAGGCCTGTGGAATCCTTTATACTCACTAAGTCAACAGTCCATCACAACTTATGTTCCTAGGAAGTTTTTCATTGTAATGATGACAAAGTGCAAGCCGTACAAAATACAAGGAAGAATTGATTCCACAAAGTGCTAAGTACATATATACTTCTCCAAAATAATCCTGGAGTAGTTGCCTCAAAATCTATTGGAACAACAAGGAATGAAAATGATCAGTGTTTTAATAAAGGCAAGAGAAAAAAATAAAAGCTACATTAATCAGAAGATAAATTATGTCCATGGAAATCTATTACCAAAGCAGAGGGACCAAATCAGCATCCTGAAGCCATATGCAAATACAGAACATGAACTTAATTGGCTATCAGTATTGCTGTTGGTCCTACACATTTTGTACACATCCTGAAAACTGAATCACAACATTTTATGTAATAAATTTAGAAACATATCAATAAGAAAAAATAAAATCAGAAAATAATCACAGGTTGCTTTTTAAAAAGAATACTCTGGAAATCAAAAGAAGAAAAGACAATAAAAATGTTTCCCTCCTTTAATACAATCTTCATACACTAGCCACCCCAACATCATCATATTCCCTAGGAGAGTAAGATCTATCATCTGTTAATCTAAAAATGGATTCTCCGCCTTCATAAATTATAGCAACTACTTCCAAATTATACCGTATTGTGGATTAGAAGAGGCATTCCCAATACCGTGCTCTTCACTTATCTCCAGCTCCCCTCTCTTGTATTCTGACCCTTCCTCCCTGCTCTAGAAACCCTTAAAAATGTCCCAATTTGGGACTGCTACCACCACTAACTGACCCATAAAAATGTACAGCATCTGCTGATGGCCAGGATTGAGGCAAGCAAAAACCATATGTCTCTCAGTTCAGACAACATATAATATTACTTTTCAAAGATTTTTAACAATAAATAAGAGCTTGAAAACAAGATTATTAAAATCATACATATATACTCATACCAATAGAGTAAAGGCCCTTCTTTTAGCTGAAACCACAGATTTCCCTGGCTTTCCAGAATAGGAGGTATTCTCCTTTCTAGAATAGGAGATATGGAGACATTTAATCTAAGGTTCACTAACTCTGATTCTCAATTCTCTAGAAGACAATCATTTCTAAATTTGGTATTCAGCACTAGTCTTACAAATGTCCTGTCATTTCTCTTAGAAATCTTGATGGTGTTCACTGTGAAAATGAATTATTACCCAATTGCTAAAATTCACTTCTGTTAATGTCATAGTCTGTGCACCTAATATTCTAAACACACTTCTGATTGACTGTTTCTGGTGACTTTTCTTAAACCACATGTAAAAATCTTATTACCTAGACCATTGGTTCTCCTCAGTGCAACATGGGGCTTGAGGCATACCAGGAACTCATTAAAGAGGCCTTGGAAGTCAACACTGTCCTCATAATAACGCACAGCATTGCTTGCCTTTTTCTCTGTATTGACATGTACACTAGAGGTGCAAAACAATGACGGGCAAAACTGCTGGTGCCTTAGCACAAATTAAAGCAGTAGCTCTCTAGTATTCTAGCAGTAATTGTATTCTTCACTTCTAGGCACTCACAGTAAAAATAAAATGCCAGTCTCACTTAAAAACCGAATAAAATCTTTTGAAGAAAGAGCAAAATTATTAAATTTGTTAAATCTACGCCCTTAATTCTGATTTTTAAAAAATATTTTGTGTGGAAAACAGTAGAATGTACAAGCACCACTAATCTGTACCTGAGGACTACAGCTACCTCAAAGAAACAAATGCATGTGAATGAAATGCAAGCTAAACTAGCTGTTTTCCTTAGGGATACAGCTTTTATTTGAAAGAACAATCGACAGGGAAAATATAATTTTTTAGACTTGATTATGTAGCAGATACTTGTTTATTAGAAAATGAACAAAGGGGACCTGACACTTGAAGGAAAACAATAACATATGTTGCTGATAATAAAATTTAAATTTTGAGTAAAAATTCAAATTTTGAAAAACTTCTAACCATTGCCATGAAGTTGAGAGTCTATATATATTTAAAGAGTTTTTTGATTAAGATTCTTGGTAGTTATAACAATATTTTCCAAATGATCAATTCCTGATATTTCTGTCATAAACAGGTAAAAAAGGTTCATTCAAAATGCAAGATAAATCAATGTATTTTTATGTAACAAAGTATACAAAGTTCACTGATAGGATTTCAAATTCCACATTCCAAGTAAATTTTAAGAAAGTGCTACTTGTGGAGTTCTGGTGTAGTATCAAAAGAAAATCGACAATTATCTGAAAAGATTACGAATATATGTCTCCCTTATCCAACTTCATAGATCTGAGTGAGGATAGATTATTTTCATCTACTTGAACTGAAATAATTTATTGCAATGGATTGAATGAGAAGATTTGAAAATCCAGCTGTGTTTTCTTAGGCTAACTATTAAAGAGATTTATGAAAATATAAAATAATGTATCTTTTCATTATTTTTTTAAGTTTGGGAAAATAAAGTTTTTTAATAAAGTAAAAAATATGTGTTTAATATGATTTTAAAGAAATTAATACATATTTAAATTTTTTCTCAGCTTTATGTTCAAAATGGTAAATTTTGATAGATAAGAAACACCTAAACAAAAGCTCTTTGAGGTCCTTAACAACTTCTAAGAGAATACAAGGGGTGCTAAGACCAACAGATTTGAAAACTATGATCTGGACACATATACAGTATGTCCTTCCATTTAAAACCTAAGTTCCATGTAAGACCACCCACCTAAGTTTCTCTTTCCTCTTTGAGTTTTCTGACAATTCTCTAATTCTCTTGTATAACAGAGATAATTGGCATGTCTTTATGTCCTTGGTTCAATTCCTGATCAAGATCAGTTTACTAATTTCCTCTATCCCCCCAGCTTCTCTCTGTTGAGTTATTCCTGAGGCAAAAGAAAATATATTCTGGTCTTTACTCTTCTACCATCTCATTTAACAAACATGTACTGAGTGCCTACTATACCTCAGGTATATACTAAACTCTGAGATAATAAAGATCAATGAAACAAAACCTCTGGCTTTGTTGAGGTACAGCCAAATACTTAAGTTGCATTATTCTATACAAAGCATGTTAAAAAGAAATGTCTATTGAAGTTCTACATCCCTATTTTTTCTTGAATCTAGAAAAATGGCACAAACTTTATATGACCTGTTCTAATATAACCAAGATTCATCCAAGAAAACTAAGACACAAACTGTAATAAACCTTGTGTCTGCCACTCAGAAGTCATCTTTGAAAAAGTCCTATTCCTGCCAAAGGTTTAGGTATGATAAAAAGGGAAACTGAAGGTATACAATTGGACAGATCTCTGGATTGAGCAATATCGACTGACAACTCCCAGCCCTCTCCACAAGTGCCAGAGCTTGAAAGATAATTCAGATTAAATCATTTCTCTTTTACCCACTGATCCTCTGTTTGTCCATGGAATGGGATCAGCTATGACTCTAGCCAGAAACCTGAGTAAGCAACCCAGAGCCCTATCAGTGCACATGAATATTTTAAAAAATAATAAAAAAAATTAGAGCAAAGTTTGCCCTTGAAAACAACTGAAAAATCACCTCTGACAACCAGAGGTAACGTAACTTATTTTTGCACAATCATAGTAAATTAATTGTTTGAGCAGAATGAAAAAAGAACTTCATTGTATATACTTGAAAGATACAACCAATAATAATATGAAATTCTAGCTCCCAACCACTGCTTTCAATATTCTTTGGAGAAACACATTTGCTTTTAATTATAGGAGTGGTTGGAGCTTGGAAACTCAAACTTGGTTTACAATTTCAGCACTTTAGTTCACAGAAAATACCCTGACAGTGTTTTTTCTTATAAAAAATCATCCATAATGAATTATCCCCAGATTTTTAGATAAATAGGATGTGGGAAATATGAACAAGTTTTTATATTGGTGTTATTTGATATTTAAAAATTAACAGATATACTATCCCCTATTGCCAGCAAAATCACTTACAATGATTACTTTTTAATTCTTATGCCTATTGCAGACACAGCACTATTTAATAAATTTAAGCCAAGCCGATCTTTACATATTTAATGAGTAAATAGCAAGACAAAATAAATCTAATGATATCAATTGGCATTTATTCTCATTCTCCATGTTGTTCTAATAAAATATAATGCACTGAACCAAGCAACAACAACCAATAACATAATTTGTTTTACTCTTTAACAAATTCATCTAAAGTCTAAAAAGACTTAATTGCCTATCTTTAATAAATATTTCAGTTTTCTAACTACTTAAATCTCTTTATCTAATAAATAATCCCAGAGAAGAAAGGTAGAAATAGGGGCCCAGTTAACAACAACCAAAAATCAATATAAAAGTACATGTAAATCATGGCCTACCTCAAACCAAATAGCTCAACATATAAGACCCATGTTAAGGTCTTTAAAAAGCTAATTAGGTAAAAGAGGACATTTGAGTTACAAGTTCCTTCAGGGCTATGTATGCAAAGTAAAACTGATTTCCAGTTAGACTTATATCTCTATTAAGAATTATATCTCTAATTTTATCTCTAATATCCTCCAGGCCATGAATATGTGGCTTTATCTGAAGAATAGATACAGCTACCTATTACAAAAAAATCACAAGGGATTCAAAAAGATAACAATAATAAATGAGCATTTTAAAAGCAGAAAACCCCTCATTCTCCACTGCTTCCCCCCAAAAAAGAAAGCAAGAAAACAAATACATAAGCCTCAATTTCACTAGTATATTTTGCCTGGATTACTGCCAAGTATCCCAAGCCACATTTGATATTTTGTGTTTTTGGCTGAGTGACACTACAATATCTTTGAGGGGAGGGAGAGGAAGAGAAGGAACTTAGAAAACAGAGAACAAGAGCTTTCCAGAATATAGCTGTGTGATAGCTGTGGATTATCAAAATAACACTGGAAGTAGTTCAATGAAAATACAAATCCATAATACACAGAAAAGTAGCCTAAAATATACCCCAGGGAAGGCCAAGCTTGGAATGTTTTAGGTATATGCTAGAAACCCTAATTTTTTACCCATCAGCAGACAGAACATGTGCCTATACCATAGCACTGAACACAGATTTGTATCAAGAAGCACCCTCTCATCTCTGATAATTCATAGCATATCACATGCTTTCCTTCAAGAGGGAAGAGCAAGGATTACCCTAAGTCAGAAGATAGTGCCTCAAATGTGAAAGCAGATGAAATCAGGAATCTCCGCAAACTTGGCTCAGCACATCAAAATTAGTCACTGTCTATAAAGAAACTGCCAAGACTGCTGAGGATGTGAAAGTTAATACTATCCTGATGTAAACTGCCAGTCGGTACGGTCTTGCCGCTCCTCCCGAAAACCATGTTCTCATTCTGATTTCTACCAGAGTTCTTCACTTGGGAATAGAAATCTAAGTCTGAAATTGCCCATTCTCTAGCAGATTTCCTTACTGAGAGGTGTCTAGTTAGTGCACTGATTCAGCTTAGATAAACGGATTTTTTTTTTCCACTTCTGAATGGGCTAAATTTCTCCCTGGCCTTATACATGTGATTGCTATGAGGCAAACCATATAAAATGTTCATTGTTTGGTTTTTGACCAGGATGAAAGCTAAATTTTCTGTGATTCTTATGCTTTTTGTGACAGATGACATTTTATATGCTCCTGTCAGTGATAGAAACAATGAAGGTAAATAATTACAGAAAGTAAAAACAAGAGAACAATCTTTCTAAAAAGCACATCAACAAAGAATTCATAAATGACTACAAAATCATTACCTCTGCTCTCTGTGTTCTGGGGAAAGCGGTTGATTTTTCTATGGCATAAACATCCACCAGGTAAAGACAAGCTCCTTGCTCCCGGTCCAGAATGGCTGCAGTCTGAATTATTCCAGTCTGCCGTCCAATAGTAAAGAGGCGTCCAACTGTTTTTTCCTCACAACGAACTGAAACAATATAATACTCCACTGGGGCTTCAGATCCTCTGGAGCTAGCCGCTTCTATGGATATTACATTGGTACCAATGGGTTCACCTTCCTTCAAAATAGTTATGTATTTGGGTTGAGTAAAAACAGGTCCATCAAGGCCCTGAAGAATGATGGTCAGTTCAGTGGTTGATTTCCTCCTTTCAGGGCCAAGGTCTGTTGCTGAAACTATGAGGTTATAGATGAGCTGTGAAGGCACCAGCGCTGAAGCCACTCTCAAGTCTCCACTATAACGATCCACAATGAAGGTATCTGTGTCCCCATTGATGATTTCATACTCCACTTCTCCGTTAGCCCCTTCATCTGGGTCTGCAGCCATTATCGTTGTCAGAACAGAACCGATCACAGCCGAAGGGTCTGCAGCAAGGGCATTTTGTGACATAAACATTGGGACGTTGTCATTGAGGTCTGTGACCAAGATGGTCACGTTTTTCAAAGCATAGCGTCTCGTTTCTATAGGCACAGCTTGATCATTGGCTTTTACAGTTAACTCAAAGAGATTGGCAAATTCCCGATCTATTTCAGCATTGGTATATATAGTGCCTTTGACTTCATCTATGCCAAAGTGGTTGCCCCTGGGCATCTGTTGAATGATTGTATAGGAGAGTTGCCCATTAATGTCTGCATCAGGGTCGTGTGCAGTCACTGAAATGACAGACGTTCCAATAGGAATGTTCTCAACAATAGACTTGAAAATATCACCAGGGGGAAAGCTAGGAGGATTGTCATTAAAGTCCCTCACATGGATAACCACTGACATTGTAGATGAACGAGGAGGCCTTCCTTGGTCTTTTGCTGTTATATTTAATTTGTACAAAGACTGTGTTTCAAAGTCCAATTTTTTGGCAAGAAAAATACTCCCAGTGTTTGGGCTGATGCTAAAAGTCCCATGGTTGTTAGTTCCGGTAATACTATAATGTAAATCAGCATTGTCACCTGAATCTGAATCGGTTGCAGTAACAGAGGACACGAGTTCACCAATTCTCATGTTTTCCAAAACATCAACAAATAGCGTTGTTTTAGGGAAAGAAGGGGTATTGTCATTTTCATCTAAAATAGCAATATTTAAGGTGCAGGTGGAGTTGAGGGAGACTGCACCTGAATCCACTGCTTGAATTACAAGGGAATAGGCAGGTGTTGCTTCATAGTCTAATTTGCCAACTAGTGTCACCTGACCAGAGGTGCTATCTATAGCAAACTGTCGTTCTTCATTTCCTTTCATTATAGAATAATGAATAAGTCCATTATTACCTTCATCGACATCTGAGGCAGATACTCTTAAAACTTGTGTCAGGTTGGCTGCTGACTCTGATATGGTGGCTTGGTAAAAGTCTTTTAAAAATTTGGGAGCATTATCATTTATATCCTTCATGTAAATGTGCACTGTGGCCTGATCCTTGAGAGGCTGAGGGAGCCCTTGATCTGTTGCAATGACTGTAAAGCTAAACACTGCAGTCCCCCTCTGCCTCATAAGAGACTCCCTGTCAAACTGACGAGTACTTGTAATTTCCCCACTAACAGCATGCAACTCAAAATCTGGCTGCACCATTTCAAAAGAATACCTTACTTCTCCATTTGGCCCAAAGTCTTTATCTATAGCATTTACTTTGCCCACCAATGACCCAGCTCTCTGCTCCTCTTCAAAATAAAATGTGTAATTGGTACTGTTAAAAAGAGGCCTGTTATCATTTACATCTTCTAAAATTACAGTAACATTCACAGTAGCACTAAGGGGTTCCACTGCTCTGTCAGAAGCGACAACCAGTAAAACATATCTATCTTGAAGTTCACGGTCCAGTTCACTTTTTATATACAATTGACCATCTGGGAATATGCCAAAAGCATCCCCTGTATTTCCTTCAGCAATGCTGTATGCAATTTCACCATTGGCTCCTGAATCCTTATCAAAAGCTTGCACTTTAAAGAATCGAGAATTCACGGGTTCTGACTCAGAAAGGGTGACCTCATAAGAAAGTTGATCAAACACTGGTGGGTTGTCATTTACATCATGAACATAAACTGTTAAAATGAAACTAGAGGAGAGCTGTGGGACACCCATATCAGATGCCAAGATCTCTATTTGGTAGGAACCAGCATGAACATCCAGGGGCCCTAGCAGACTAATATTACCATTCTTTTCATTGATAGTAAACAGGTTTTTGGGGTTTTGCTTCAGGCTATAGAGGACCATGCCATTGACACCTTCATCAGGGTCCACAGCTTTGGCTTGGAAAATGCTGTGACCTGTCTGCCAATTCTCCACCACGTTTACGCTCTCTACAGCCTGAAGAAAATGGGGAGAGTTGTCATTCAAATCCTTAACCGTTATGTTAACCATAGTGTCTCCAGTCACTGTGCCCCCACTGGCCACTACTTTCAGCTGATAAAAGGATTGCTCTTCTCTGTCAATCACACTCGCTGTAGTAAGGTGCCCAGTGACCTGGTTGATAGCAAACATACCTTTCTGATCCCCAGTAGTAATGAGATAACTGATGTTGGAATTGAGATCCATGGTGGATGCAGACACACTACCCACATGATATCCCAGAGCCACATTCTCAAAGACCACGAAGCTGTAGGCAGCCTGGCTGAATACAGGTGGGTTGTCTTGAGTGTCCAATACAGTGATGGTTACTATTGCCTGGTTGGGGGACTGTAAATTGCCACCATCAGTAGCCACTATCTGCAATTGGTAAGCTGTTTTTTCTTCTCTGTCTAGGGCCATTCTGGTAGAAATAACCCCACTCTGAGCATTGACTTGAAACCGAGACCTATCCCCAGCTGATATACTGTATTTGATAGTTCCATTGAGACCCAAGTCTGGGTCAGTGGCAGATACTGTGGTGATATAACTTCCTCCAGGCTCATTCTCCTGAATATGAGCAAAGTATTGGACTGGGTAAAACACAGGACTGTTGTCATTCAAGTCCAAGAGACTCACATTTATACGAACCATTGATGACTGGGGAGGGGAGCCCAGATCTGTGGCCAGAACCAATAGGGAGTAGAAAGCTTGCTCCTCTCTGTCCAAGGAGGCAATAGTACTCAACCTCCCAGACACAGGATCCAGCCGGAAGGATCTCTGGTCAGTCTCAGCCTCTTGCAGGGAGAAGCGCACTGTCCCATTGTCACCCAGGTCTCTATCAGTTGCCCCCAGCACCAATAGTTCTGTCCCTGCTGGGGCATTCTCAACCACAGACACATCATAACCTTCTGGCTGGCTAAATACTGGCTTTTCATCATTTACATCCAGGAGAGTTACTACAAGCTGAGCATAGGAAAACTTGGGGTGAACCCCCTGGTCCCGAGCACTGATGTTCAGTATGATCTGGGAAGCCAGTTCACGGTCCAAGCCCCCCGCAACCCCAGTGGTCACCAGGCCGCTATGTTCACTGATATGGAACCAACCTAGTCCATTGCCAGAAACGATGCTGTAACGCAGATTAGCGTTGAGACCAGAGTCGCCATCAGTGGCAGACACTCCACTCACATAGCTTCCCGGGGGCGCCTCCTCGCTCAGGTTCACTCTGTACACTTGCTGTGCAAAGACAGGAGGGTGGTCATTGATGTCATTTACGAAAATCACCAGGCTTGCCACAGAAGAACGCGCCTGGACCGCTGCGCCAGGGGGCGCCCCGTAGTTATCAGAGACCGAAACTGTGAGGTTGTAAGAAGGGATGCGCTCGCGGTCTAGGGCGCTGGCCACTTTGATGAGGCTCAGGTTAGGCACTTTACTGCTCTGCACCTCAAAGTGGCGCTGCTCATTGCCCCCTAGAATCTGCACAGAAATATTCCCGTTGGCCGCAGGCGAGTCTGCGTCGGTCACGGTGAGCAGAGCCACCACAGTGCCCACTTGAGCGTTCTCATCTACAGAGGCGTAGCGCGAGGTGGCCGGGAAGTAGCGGAATTTCACCACAGGGTCATTGTCGTTGACATCTAGCAGCTGAATGAGCGCCTCGGCACGGCCAGTAAGGGAAGGCACGCCTCTGTCCATTGCCTGCACGGTAAGCGAGTACTGGCGCCTGGCCTCGAAGTCCAGGGGCTCCCGCACCGTGATAAGACCCGTTTCGGGGTCCATTTGGAAGGGAGAGCCCTCGTCCTGCAGCCTATAGCGGATGTCCGCATTGGTGCCCTCGTCCGCGTCTGCCGCCGCCACCTGGAGGACGCTGGAGCCCACCGCCGCGTCCTCAGGCACCCCCGCCTGGTAGTGGGAACTGCCAAAAACTGGGGGGTTGTCATTTATGTCTTGCACAGTCACGTTTACCTGCAGGTAGCCCCGCCGCTTCGGCTCACCCTTGTCCTCCACCTCCACCAATAGCTGGTACTGCGGTGTGACCTCGCGGTCCAGCCCGCCCTTGGACACCAGATGCAGAAACGCACCCTCGCCGCTCGGGTTCAGGGTGATGTCCAGGCGAAAGCGACCCGCCTCGTTACCCTGGATGATGCGGTAAGAGCGATGGTCCACACCATTGGAGCCGATGTCTGAGTCGGTGGCGGTATCCAAGATGACTTGGCGCCCGCTGCTACTGTCCTCCTTGAAAGTGACCACGATGGAAGGATCGGGGAAGACGGGGGCGTTGTCATTGAGGTCCCTCACCAGCACTCGCACTTCGGTGGGGTAGGTGGGAGAGCTGGAAAGGACCACCAGGTTGATCACGTCGCTGGGCAAGCTCTCGCGGTCGATGGTGGCGGTGGTGTAGAGGGCTCCGGTGCTGCTGTTTATGGCAAACAGGGCGTGGCTTTCGCTGAGCCGGTAGGTGAAGCCTGGACGCGTCTGGATGGTGCCCACCAGGGTGCCTGGAGGTTGCTCCTCCAGCACTTGGAACACCTGGCGCTGCTCGGCCCCGCTGACCTGCGCCGGTCCGGGGAGCTGTGATAACAGCCAAAAGACTCGGAGGAGCTGAAATACTGATAGAGGGGGCAGCTGGAGCCATGGGCGTCCAGGCGCCCTGTCGGCTGCCAAGTCCATGGTCCTGGCTCCCTGGAACGGTGTGATAAAGAGAAGAGTGAAGCAAAAAGAATAATAGCAGGGATTACGTAGCCCCAGCAAAAAAGTGCAAGCCGATGGCTCTGAGAGCTCTGCTATTTCAAAGAACCTCCAGGCCAGCAGAAGCAAATCGCGTCAGTGAAAGGCTCCAGGTAGCCATTTGGACTTGTAGTACAAGAGAGATGCCCGGACGAAAAGCCACAAGGCATTCCGCGCGACACTCCTGCGCGATGATGAATTCCCAGAAAAGTTTCTCAAATCTCCTACATCTCCCCCTCTTCACTTTGTTTTTTGAATCCAGAGAGTCTGAGCGTTTTCGCCCGGGTGGGTGTGGACTGGGAGAGGTTGCCTGTATTTAAGGTATATGAGGAATCATTGCAAACAATTGTCTTCAGAAACTTTAGGACTTACCCACCGCGAAGAAAGTGAAGAGGGAAGAAACCTCGGCAGAGATGTGTGGCAAGAACAATTGCGCACGGGGGAGGGGGCGGTGGGGACCCCGGAGATTATTGAATTCCTTTCCCAAAAGCTGGAGGGATTTCTTCGAGTCCGCGCTGCTCAATAACAAGGCTGCGAGGCCCCTCCAACAGGGCTGCAGAAGTGGCGGCTGAGGCCAGGGAGCCGGCGTCTGCGCGCTGGCAGCTAGCGATTGCGTTCCAAGCGCTCGCGTTGGAGCAGGGCTCCGGTACCCAGGAGCGCTCAGCTCCGTCCCTTCTCCTCCAGCCGCCGCCGCCGCCGCCCCTGCTCCAGCTTGGAGCTGGTGGTCGCGCGCAGGCACCGTCCAGTGCTCCTCAGCATTTTGTTTATGTTTTTTTACCTCTGCTGAGGTGCCTGCCGAATCATTATTTGTACATCCAAATCGAGTGCAGGTCCGTCCCCCTTTCTTCTCGGCCTCGCAGGGGTCAGGCAGGAAGGGCGCGCGGTCCCCAAGTCCCCTCCCCTCACCATGCCAGGGGGTTCGTTCTCCGGCCGCCCCAGTCAGGAGCCCACGCCAGTGCGCCTCGCCCCTGCCCGGGTTATCTTTGCTTTTATTGTCCCGTGTCAGTTTCACTTTGTAATCCACAAGCCTTTTTGTTTGGGGCGGGGTGGTGGTTGCTCCCTCTTTCTCCTTCACCTTCCGCGGTGGAGGCGGGGAAGTCGGCGCTGGGCTGTGGCGGCGCCCACGGCAGCTCCGGACGGCGCCTGTCAGCGCTCTCCTCCTCGCCTGCTCAGGATGAAGGTTGTACCGCTGTGGAGCTGGAGCTCAGCGAACAGCTCTCAACCTCCGGCTGGTCCCTCACACTCCCCGCCTCTTCCCTGCTGCGCGCACACACACACACACACACGCACGCATACACACACAGCGACCGTCGCCGAAACACAAACAGAGGGGGAGGGAAGACCGCGAGCTGGAGCAGGACTCAGAAACTTTGCTCGCGGCTCATTGATCCCCCGCACTTTAGTTCGTCTGGACTCCCCCTAGCTCCCGGTCCTGTCACCTACTGTCCCTCCCTCTCCCCAGCCCCATTGGGCCGGAGCTGAGGCAGCCCCGCCCGGCACTCCTACCGCGAGCGCTCTCCGGCTCTCTGGGCCTCCGACTGGCTTCTCCGGATGCTAATCACTCCAGCCTCCCGGAGGACTGTAGGCGGTCGGGTGTGGAAGCCCGGCGAGTCGGAGGCGCTGAGAAGGGGGATGTTTTTTTTTTTTTTCTTTTCTTTTTTTTTTTTTTTTTCTTTTTGGTGAAATCTTGGCCGGCGTCAGAGCAATAACAGCAAAAAGCTGCCGCAGGACAGATGGGGGTGGGGTCAGGTTTGCAGATAAATAACTTTAGTGGCGGGGTCTGAGGGAAGACCGTTAGGCTGTTATGCTAGTAATAACTCAAGGGTAAGGGGGTCGAAAGAAATAAAAGAAAGGCGGGGGGTGAGGGTCTGTTAGAGCGGGGAGGAAGGATTAAGCAAAGCTTGTCTGGGAATGCACAGTGCAGATTTGCTTTAACCATTTCCTGCCTCCTCTCTTTCAATGCGAGGGGAGGTAGAGAGCTGCTGTACAGTGCGACACGACAGAATCCAAATAAAATCGTCCTCGTTCCTCCTGTCTACAGAATGAGCTCCCTGAAATCCAGAGCGAGCCAAACTCTAAACCTGGACCCACTTACCCCCTCCTCCTTTCCAGGTGACTAGGGGAACCAAGGCCTCAGTACCAATCCCACTTTGGACTTCCTATAGGAAAGTCCAGGGAACTCAGTGTTTGTTTTGTTTCCCTTCCCAAATGGATCCCAGGTGCCAGTAGCTAAACCTTACAGTTTCAACAATAACAATGATAGGACTTTGGAAAGATGGAGATCTTTTCCTGTTGCGAAGTTAGGAATTTTGATCTATGTTGGAGTATTTCCCCCCTTGACATCTTGTCGCCAAAGGAATCCTGAGGAAGTTGTTTCATTTTTTTGTTTGTTTGTTTGCTTTTGTTTTTGTTTCTGTTTTTTTTTTTCTGGGAAAAGGATAGGTGTGAGAAAATAGAAATAAATAAAATGAAATAAAAAATTTTAAGATGCCCACGTGCCATGTACTGCATTTGGGTTAATTTTTGTGCTATTTACTGTAGCTAATTTTTGTGGCAGCATACATTGCTTCACTAAAGAAAAAAAAATACTGGGAATCAGGTGGGTATTCTTACTCCTTTAAGGAAAACCATTTAGAAAATACGAATTTAAGCCAAGGAATGCAAATATAGGGCATATGCCATACATTTCTGCCACAGTGACCCCACCAAATTTAAAACTTTTCTGAGCCCTGATATGATTCAGCTGCGAGTCAATACTGCCCTCTGCTGTTCCCTGTCAGCCTTACACCTTTAGTCTGGTTTCTTGCTTAAAATTAAATGCAGAGACTAAAAAGATCTGGTTACAAGGTTAATTCCTCCTTCTTGCCTAGGGATAGGGCCGAAGAAAAAAAGATCGTTAGGAATTTCCCAGTGCCTTTCCTTATTTAAGGTAAAAAAAAAAAAAAAAAAAAGTTTAAGAGCAATAGAGCAGACAGCAAATTCAAGTCCTCTGATGTGGATAGCCTGTAACCGAAGACTGTAATACGGAAATCTGAAATGCTTTCACTAATCCCTTTGTTTAGGTTAGAACATTCAAAAAAAAAATCACTTTTGTATATTCCACTACCGTATATAATGACATATATAGCATATATAATGAGTGAACTGGAAACAGACAAAATAGTTAAATTCCAACATTTCTGACAAGAAAGTTCAATTTCAACATTTCTGTATCTTTAGGACTTAATTTTTTTTAAATGTTGGAAGCTTTTCTTTTAAAGGAGAGACATTTTTAAGCCTTTCCTTAAACCCATATTTCTGCCAACAAATTACAATCTGAATACCACTTTTCTGATGTAATTTAGCCAACAAAGATTAACTGATTCAGTAGATTAACTGAAGCAGAACTAAAAGGTTTTTTTCTTCATTTTTTTAAATTCAAGTATAATTAACATACAGTGTTATATTCATTCCAAGTGTGTAATACAATGGTTCAACAACTCTGTACATTACTCTGTGCTCATCATGATAAATATACTCAGTCCCTGAACATTTTTCTCTCATCCTCCACCAAGCTACCCTCTGGTAACCATCAGTTTGTTCTCTACATTTATGAGTCTATTTCATTGTTTGTCTTTTTTTTCTTTGTGGGACCAAGCCATGGCAACGAAATATGGTTTTAAAAGAATATTAAGGTTTGTTTGTTTGTTTGTTTGTTGCTAATGTACCACAATTCAATCACTCAGGTAGGAAAGAATAGAAATAAAACATTTAGATATTTGTTGTAAAAGATCCGGTACGTTGGTTTTGTTTTGTTTGTTTATAGAACCTGTGGAATAATCTTCATATTTAGTCTCTATAGTTTTAAATGTAGTCATTTACAAGTGGATTTAATTTGGGAGAACAGGTGAAAATCATTCATTTTGTGGAATATATACTGTTTTTAATTTTTAAAAAATGAAATATGGGCGCCTGGGTGGCTCAGTGGGTTAAAGCCTCTGCCTTCAGCTCAGGTCATCATCTCAGGGTCCTGGGATCATTGAGGCCAGAGGCTGGCATCAGGCTCTCTGCTCAGCAGGGAGCCTGCTTCCCCCTTTCTCTCTGCCGGCCTCTCTGCCTACTTGCGACTTTTCTCTGTCAAATAAATAAATAAAATCTTTTAAAAATAAAATAAAAAATGAAATATGGCAAAATTATGTAATATTTTTGTAAATATGTATATATTCAGTATTATAAAATAACTTTTGAACAATTCTGAAAGAGAATTACCAAAAATGATTTAGACTACGGTATGGTTAATTGTTTAAGTGGAAGCTTTCCATGATAATTACTTTAAAGTAACACATTCATTTACAGATAACAACTTATCCATAAAATTACAGTCTTTGTGTACATAGGTACATAATTTAAAATATGATATAGAAGAAGGTTATACTGAAAGACAAGGGATGAAGCCCGCATCGGGCTCCCTGCTCTTCAGGAAGCCTGCTTCTCCCTCTCTCACTCCCCTTGCCTGTGTTCCCTCTCTGGCTGTGTTTCTCTCTGTCAAATAAATAAAATCTTAAAAAAAAAAAAAAAAGAGAGAGAATGCCCCCAAAAAATGAAATAAAAGGAAATAAAGACATACAGAGACTGTATGCATGAAAAAATAAAGGTTAGTTTATCTTTACTTTTCCACCAAAAGTTCAGTTATTTCAGGAAAAGAGTTACTCAGTGAAAGCTTTCAAGAAACATGAAAATAAAGGGGCGCCTGGGTGGCTCAGTTGGTTAAGGGACTGCCTTTGGATCAAGTCCCACATTGGGCTCCCTGCTCAGCGGGAAGCCTACTTCTCCCTCTCTCACTCCCCCTGCTTGTGTTCCCTCTCTGGCTGTGTTTCTCTCTGTCAAATAAATAAACAAAATCTTAAAAAAAAAAAAAAAAGAAAGAAACATGAAAATAGATGCTTCTTTTTTTAAAAAACTTTTTTCTAAGATTTTATTTATTTATTTGACAGAGAGAGAGATCATCACAAGTAGGCAGAGAGGCAGGCAGAGAGAGAGGAGGAAGCAGGCTCCCCGCTGAGCAGACAGCCTATGTGGGAAGTTCCATGTGGGATGTGGGCCTAGATCCCAGGACCCTGAGATCATGACCTGAGCGGAAAGCAGAGGCTTTAACCCACTGAGCCCCCCAGGTGCCTGAAAATAGATGCTTCCAAGAGGGAAAGTATTCATCAATTTTAATAGACTGTATGGGAAATTATATTTTTTTGTCCAGACATGAAAGAAACTAGAGAATACAGCTCATTTGAGCTTTAGAACATATATTAAAACAAATAGTTTTATAATAATTTGTTACTCTGATCTGCACACATTTGCCGTCATTACTTCATTAATTGTCTGATTTTTTTTTCATGTTTTGGACTCCTGGTAAAAAGCTTCAGTTAGTCATACTCTTTAAATTATAACACATTAACAACACTGTCTGGAAAAGTAATCTTCCTACTTCCTCCTTTTCTTCCCTCTTCTCCCCTTCTCTTCCATTCCTTTTCCTTCCCTTCTCCTTTCCCTTCCTTGTCCTTCTCTCCCTGTTGTTCTCTTGCCCTTTCCCTCTTTTGCTTTTGCTCTTCTTCTTTCTTTTCTTTTCTCTTTCCTCCTGATTCCCTCCCCTCCCTTCCTTTGTCTCCCCTAGGTCTTCTATTCTCCTCTCCTCTCCCTTCCACTCCCTTTTGCTTTCCTCCCTTTCCTCTTCACTCTACTTGGCTTACTTTATTTTACTCTATTCCACGTTACTCTCACTCTCATTACAGGACTCCCAGAGCCAAATGTCCTAATGAGGGGAAAATATATCTTTTTGTTTCCATATTTTTGCAAAATATGTTTTATATAGTTGTCCTGTATCTTTGATTGAGATAGATGATTTGGATTATATTGTGTATGCATCCTGTTTCTTATCTTTTCTACCAAACACTATGTTTTAAAGATTTCTATGTGTTGATATTGTACATGTACATCTAAACTATTGTTTCTGACTTTTGCCTTTTACTATTAGGAATGTATCCATTACCCTTAACCTGCATCTACTTACACAGTTGTAGACAACCAGTTTGCTTCCAACTCCCTGACATCACAAATTAGTCTGCAATGAATACTCTTGTAATTGTCACCATATGGAAATGAATATCTTTGGGATACATAATGTCCAAGAAGAAGCCTCTAGTCCATATCAAAAATAAATAGCTGATTACATGCTAAACAAGTGAGAGCTGCATTTGTAGGACACAGTATTTCTGAGCAAAAAAGAGAACTGATCTGAGGTTTGGGGAAGTTTGGCCATCAGAGATGGCAAACTTTCAGAAATGGGAGGAGTTCAAGACTGATTAACTTTTAGCTGTGGAACTGAAGTTACTAGACTATAGTTTTCATGGCTAGGCTGAATTTCAGTCATATGGTTACTATTGTGAATTTAACATTGGTTTAGGATGGGCTTAATACTGGTTCTTATAAATCAGTTCTTGATAACATTGATACAGGCAAATAAGACTTTTGTCCTTACCTATATTATTTCTCACTCTTATTTCTTTGTTTGGTTCTCTTGCTTTCTAATTTTTTGTGCTAAATGTTTAATTCAGTATTTTAGATTTCTTTTAATTCCTGATAAATATACTTAAAGCTGTAAGAGTCCCTCAATGTATGAGATTAGCCTTACTCCACACACACAAAAAAATATTTAATTATAAAATATGATATGTAGTGATTTCATTATCATTCACCTTTAAATATTTGTAATTTATTTTATGGTTTCCTCTGTAGTACAAGATTATATATAAATATATAATTAATATATATTTCAAAATATGTGAAAACTGATTAAAAGCCCTCTCCTTCAGCAAGCACTGCTACTTTTTTTTTTTTTTAAGATATTATTTATTTGACAGAGAGAAACACAGCCAGAGAGGGAACACAAGCAGGGGGAGTGAGAGAGGGAGAAGCAGGCTTCCTGCAGAGCAGGGAGCCTGATGTGGGACTCCATCCTGGGTCTCCGGGATCATGCCCTGAGCCGAAGGCAGTCTCTTAACCAACTGAGCCTGAGCCACCCAGGCGCCCCAAGCACTGCTGCTTTTTACCACCTTCCCTGTACATAGAATCTATATCCCTTTGTTACTCTTTATTCAATGTGCTATATTCAAAATTGATAATCTGTGATAGACAGAAATCTTTAATTTCCATCCTCTCATATTTTCTTAATCTACTCCAAAGCAATCTACTGAATTTTTCCCCTCCCTCCCTCCCTCCCTCCTTTCCTTTCCTTTCCTTTCCTTTCCTTTCCCTCCCTCCCTCCCTCCCTCCCTCCCTCCCTCCCTTCCTTCCTTCCTTCCTTCCTTCCTTCCTTCCTTCCTTCCTTCCTTCCTCTTTCTTTCTTTCTCTCTCTCTTTCTTTCCTTCTTTTAGTGGCCGATTCTTTGACTGTACTGTATATTTGCCTTTACCAGTAACATTTTTTCTTTCATTTTATTTTCCTATGTTTAGTTATGGCCCTTTTTTTTTCTGCTTAAAAAAATACCTTTTAACATTTCTTATAAGGCTGGTCTGGTGGTGTTAAACTCCTTTAGGTTTTGGTTTTCTGGGAAACTCTTTCTCTCTCCTTCAATTCTGAATGATAATCTTGCCAGGTAAATTATTCTTGGTTGTAAATTTGTTTTCTTTTCCAGTGTTTTAACTATATCCTGCAACTCCTTGCTTTTTGTTTTGTTTTATTTAAGTAGGCTCCACACCCAATACAGGGCTTGAACTCACAACCCTGAGGCCAAGAGTCAGACACTTGACCAACTGACCTGTTCAGGCGCTCCCTGCCACTTTCTTCTTCCCTGCAATATTTCTGGTAAAAGACCAGCTGATAGTCATAGAGTTTCTCTCAAATGTGACTATTTGTTTTTCCCCTGATGCCTTTAAGAGTCTTTTTATCTTTAACTTTTGCCAGTTTTCAAAAGATTTTATTTATTTATTTGAGAGAGAGAGAACATGAGCAGGGATGGGGGTGGGGAGGGGCCGAGGGTAAGGGAGGAGTTTGATTCCAGGACCCAGGGATCATGACCTGAGCCAAAGGCAGACGCTTAACTGCCTGAGTCACCCAGGCTCCCTACTGAATTTTTTCCTATCAGGGTGGCAATTTATGGGCATTTCTTTCTCCTTGATTAACTTTACTCATCTGCCTTTCAGGACACCATCGTGCCTGATGGACCACTATTTTTCAGTCTCAGTTGTTTTACTATTTTGCACCCCAGAATTGAACAGACAAATTGTTCCCTTAATTTTCTAAGCTCTCAGTGCCTTGGTGATCTCATCCTGTCTTAAAACTTCAAATAAGTAGTAACACTCCAAAAAGAATAGAATGCCGTAGTTCTTGGGTGCAGGGTTCTAGCCACAACCCTTAAGTTGTTTATTAATTATGCTATTCAAATCTTATATATCAGTACTTTACTGATTCTCTGTTTGCTTCATGTGTTGATACTAAAGGAAGCATGTTAAATCTGCATTTTTGATTAAAGATTTAATCTCCTTATGGTTATGTAGCTATTCTTTTTCTGTATTTTAAGACATTGTATTTGTATGTTATATATACAATTTTTATATATTTTTTGTGACTTAAACATTTTCTAATTAAGATGCAATTCTTTATGCCAAACAATCCTTTAAAGTCTTTTGTCTGATATATGGACAAATAACTAGTATTCTTTAGTATTATCATGGCAATTTTTTTTCTATCCTTTTACCAACTATTCTCTGTATCTTAATGTATTAAACCTGTCTTTTGACACAGCATTATTTTTGAAAATATGTTCATTATTTTAAAATCAACATTGTAATATCACTGTCTTTTACTGGAGATTTCTATTTACATTTAATATGATTGCTCTTAAATTTCCATCTTGTATCTAATTTTGTTTTGTTATTTTTTCTTTAGTTTTATGTTTTTGCTTATTTCTGTGTTTCTTACCTGCTTTTAATTAATTAGATATTTCTTTCACTTTCCTCTACAACATTGGATGATATATGCTCTGTTTGGCTATTTTCATTTTCCTCTAGAAATTACAAAATACATTTTTCTCAAAGTTTATAATAATTCAATATTTTAAGGAAAAAAGGTTTCTTCTTAATAATACATTTTATATACATTCATTTACAACTTACATCCTAATTTTGCATTGCTTTTCAATTCTTCATTTTATCTTAATCTTGCACAGGATTTTTGTTTTTAAAAAGACAATAATGTGTTTCACACATTTCTTTCTTTTCAGTCTGTCTTCTAACACAAGCATTCCATCCTGAACCATCTGCATTCTGTTTGAAATATATCTTTTTGAATTTCTTTAAAATACAAGCTGTTGGTAGAAACACTGTATAGTGCCCCTGTTCCTGAAAGATTTTTTTTTCTTTAAGAATAAAATTCAAATTTATTTTAAGGTCATTTACACAAAGACTTTTTTTTTTTTTTTTTGTCATATGTCATTCTGGTGCAAATATTAAAAAAGAAAATAAATTAAGAGTGTTTCTAATTCTGTACATTGATAGCTCAATTCTTTTCTCAAAATCATCATTAATCATATTTATAAACATAGTTCAATTACACAGAAGTTTGACTTTCATTTTGCTGTCAATCTTGTTTTAATTTATTGTTATTTCTTGTTCAAGAGATATTTTTTCACTTACTACTATTAAATGCTCCTTATTTTTGGTATTTTACTGTTTTAGTTTGGTATATATGTAGACAGAAAGTGGTTTATAATCCTGCTTGGAAATTGAAGTCTTCATGATACAAATCTTTCTTTCATTATTTCTGGAAAATGTTCAGCCATTATATTTGCAGTTATTACTCTTGGTTTCTTTCTCTTTGTTTTTTCTTCTGTAACTGTACTTAGACATATATTAGTACTTTTCATGATATCTTCTATGTCTTATAATATCACTTTAATATTTTTTCTTTCATTTTTCTGTACTTAATTCTGTGTAATTTTTCTGTCTTCCAATTCACTAACTCCCTTTTCAGCTGTGTCCCATCTACTTCTAAACTCATCTATTTATTTTTCAGTTTAATTACTGAATTCTATACCTTAATATCCTGTTGTGTCTTACAGTTAACTGTACTCCACAGATATTTCCAAGCTTGTTTTCTATTTCTTTGAATATATTAAACATAGTTTTGATATTGTTTTAAATGTGTCTGACAGTTTCAACATCAGAAATATATAATGATCTATTTCTGTTTTCCATTGTTATTGCTAGTTTTTACTCATAGTAAATTGATTTGTTATTTAACTAGTTACATTTGAATCGTAGCTGTTCATTTTAATTGGCAAATTATCTGTGATGTTCCTTATGGTTTAAGATAGGTGTGCTTCTGTCAAGAGGATCTGATTATACTTCTGTTAGGTACATATGTGTTACTACTAGTCTGTAACCATTACTGTTTCATTGACGCTAAAGTATAAAAAAAAAAGAAAAGAAAAAAAAGGAAAAGAAAAGGAAAGAAAAAAGAAAAGAAACAACAATAAAAACAATAAAAAACAGTAGCATTTTATAAATCACTAAGAAATGCTGTCAAGTAAACCACTAAAAATGCTTTCCCAAAACTGGATTTTTATTTATAGACATCTTTTAAACTAATTTAGATTGTTGTTATATGTCATTCTTTTATATGTATCAAAAGGAAGCTATAAGCAAGATAAACTGGACAAAGTACACTTAAGATCTTTTTCACTTTGAAAATCAGCTCAAGAAAAAGAAAAAGAAAATCAGCTCAAAGTGAGTTTTTTGAAAAAAAATTGCTCCATTATTTTGTCTTTGATTTTTTTTGTCCTAACATGGTGACACTGCACATTTGATGTTCTTGTATGGTCAATGGTAATTGAGTCACAATTACTGTTGGACCTTTAGCAAATATAATATACATCCTAACTGCTAAATGTTCAGATGGGATTGCCCCCCCTCAGCCCCCAGTGACAAAAAGTGAATATTGGAATGAATACATTCAGTTAATTCACAACTTAAGTTTTGTTGATTTTTTGTTTGTTTGTTTATTTGCTTGCTTGCTTGCTTCCGATTTTGTTTTGTTTGTTTTTTTCCTATGCTACCATGTGATTTTAAGAGCTGCGTTGGGGCTTCAACTTTTACAGAAGTCTCTTTCTCCATTCCTATTCTAATCATTTCCAAGGCAACTTTATTTACAGTGTTTTGGAGAAAGCAGAGTGACTAGGTGTATGTATCTAGTTATCTCAACTGAGGACTTATGATTTGGGGCCTATAGCTTTTTAAAAAAAAATTTTTTTTTAATATTTTAAAAAATATTTTATTTATTTGAGAGAGAGTGAGTGAGTGAGAAAGAGCATGAAAGGGGAGAAAATCAGAGGGAGAAGCAGACTCCCCATGAAGCTGGGAACCTGATGTGGGACTCGATCCCGAGACTCCAAGACCATGACCTGAGCTGAAGGCAGTGGCTTAACCAACTGAGCCACCAGGCACCCCATGGGCCTATAGCTTTAATAGAAGGTTACCTATTAGACAGAGAAGTCTGGACTTTTTTCTTGATTTTCATATCTTTCATATCTTTTTTCTTGGTTTTCATATCTTACCATCCCTCGAAAGTCAAAAGTTTTATTTATAAATTTTGGCAAATGTCTTCAAAACAAAAGCTACTTTAATGTTGAAGTTAGCTCTATAGGTTTTTATCTTTTCCTAAACTTCGTATGGTAATTCCTATCATATAATGCCAGCTTTTTGATCTTTTAAGAAAATACTTTAAAAATTGGTAATTTTTAACTTATTTTAATATTTTTAAAAATAATTTTAGTAGTAAATAATAGTCTAATTTGTTACAGAATAAAAAACAAAAACAAAGAAACTTCTTCCTTTTTTTGTTGTTGTTATTGCTCTTTTTTTATTTTGTTTTGTTTTGTTTTTAAGTAGGCTTCACACACAGCATAGAGCCCAATGCAGGGTTTAAACTCATGACCCTGAGATTGAGACCTAAGCTGAGCTCAAGAATGAGACTTTAGCTGACTGAGCTGTCCAGATATCCCAAACTCCTTTATTTCTTGGAATATTTTTTATTTCCATTTTTTTTTCCTCCTTTGGAAAAGCTTATTTCTTAGTACTTATCCATAAGCCAGCTCTAAACTTCTCTTCCTGCCTTCTGGGAAAATTCCTCAATCTGATGTTCCAACTCACTATTTCACTGTTCAAATACAGCCATCTAATCTACCACTTTTAGTTTTCTATATCAAGTCTTATTTTTTATACCTAATATTGTGTAGTTCCTTTTATTTATTATTTATTTATTTATTTTTATTAAGTAAGGCTCCATACCCAATGTGGAGCCCAACAGGAGGCTTGAACTCACAACCCTGAACCCAAGACCTGAGTTGTGACCAAAAGTTCGTCACTTAACTGATTGAGCCACCCAGGTGTCCCTATCTATTTCATTTTGAATAAATTTTTTTTCAAATATTTTATGTATTTGACAGAGAGAAACACCAGTAGAGAGGGAACACAAACAAGGGAAATGAGAGAGGGAAGCCCAATGCGGGACGCCGGATGCAGGACTTGATCCAGGGACTCCAGGATCATGACCTGAGCTGAAGGCAGATTGAGCCACTCAGGCGCCCCTTATTTTAAATTAATTTTAATTCTTGTTTGGTATTGACAATATTCATCAATTATCTTTCTATCTTTATTGTACTAATTATAGATTCTTGTTCCTTCTACCAAAATTCTCTCCTTATTATGGCCTATGTTGTCTAGTCTGACTTTCTCTGAGCTACTGCTTTTTTCATGTGTTTAGTTATTTTGGCTTGTGAGCTCTTGCTCTGGTAGGTCTTGGCTGTGCTGACAACATGTAATGTGTACTGAGAAGGAATCAAAAGCCAGGCTTTAGTCTGTGAGTTTAGGACAGGGATTGGCAAAAGTTTTCTATAAAAGACAAGATAGTATATATTTTAGGTTTTGAGAGTCAGACAATTTCTGTCACACTGCTTATTAACCTTGCCCTTGTAATGTGACAGCAGCTATAGATAATATAGAAATTATTGGGTATGGCTATGTTCCAATAAAACTTTATTTACAAAAACAAGAAGCAGGCCCAATTTGGCCCACAGGCTGACATTTGCTGGCCACTGTTTTAGAGCATGAGAGATAAGATTTGTGTTATAAACTCTACCAGATGACTATTATTGATTGTTCCCAATTACAATCTTTTGTTTAACATATATATGTGTGTATATGTATAATGTCAATATTTTGAATATGATTGAAAATTTTGATATCTGTTCTATATCAATTGCACTTTTTTCTTTTTACCTTCTGACCTTCTCTAGCTTTGAATTTTAAACTGTGAGCTGTAGTATAAATGGGAAGTCACAGTATCCCTAAATTGTAACCCACAGCACTAGGGATTTTTACATAGTAGGGTGGGATATGCAGTGCCTAAAGGCAACTGGTCAGTCTGTACTTATTTTGTGAGGACACTGATGTCTAGGCTGTTGCTGCCAATTTCTGTAGAGAAGCAGGCAGTAATTGCCTCAAGGCAATACAGGATAGAGAAAAAAATTATTGTTTTCTAAACGCTTATCCTCTCTAGTCTTTCATAAGTTTTTTTGGCCTGTGTTATTTGGTACTTAGCTTTCTTTTCCCATTATATATATCTCTTTGTTTTACACACACACAAACACACTTATATAATATGTATGTTTGCTCATTTTTAAAAATTCTGGCCAGTGTTCAATTTCCAAAGATTATGTGAAGACACCAGGGTATGTAAATAAATCTGAAACTACATGATGGAAACTAAAATCATATTTTTTAACATCACACTTATGGGAGAAACAAAATGAAGGGTTAGCTTTAAAATCCTTCATAATATTGTACATGTGAGTATGTGAGCAAACCCACTGGAATGGAAATTGCTTATACTAAATGTGGGACTAGGTTTCTCAGTATTGTGGCATTTGCCACAAACTAGTAATTACATACTATAATTTGGAGAAACTGTTCAGTCCAACTGCTTGTGACAATCTACTCTTTTGTTGAAATACATAATATGTCAAGTGTTGGTCATAGTTTATCTTACAGGGATAGCTACCAGTTTATCTCAAACTAAAAGTATATTAATATGGATAAGAGTAAAAAACTGCCTTAATATTAAAATGAATCTGACATTGAATTCATGCTAGAATATAGTGACAATAAAAACAATATGGATATCTTTGACTTATAGGTAATTTATATATATTTGTCATGTCAAAGAAGTGTTAAGTAAAATAATATGATAATCGGTCTAGGTTTACTAGATTTCTAATGAATGAGAAATTTTGAAAATACTGAATAATTTACAATTTGAATTGAACTTCCATCATCAACAGGCAAGTGGAAAATTAGGACAGTCCCTCCAGAAAAGCTGATTCTGAGAATACAATTAACCTTGACCTATGGCTAAAATATTATCATATTTTCTATTTTAAATTTGAGATAGGGGCACCTGGGTGGCTCAGTTGGTTGAGCAACTGCCTTCAGCTCAGGTCATGATCCCGGAGACCCAGGATCAAGTCCCACATCGGGTTCCCTTTTCGGCAGGAAGCCTGCTTCTCCCTCTCTCACTCCCCCTGCTTGTGTTCCCTCTCTGGCTGTATTTCTCTCTGTCAAATAAATAAAATCTTAAAAAAAAAATTCTTTTTGAGATAATGAAGTATAAACTACTATAAGACTATTTTATTCTGTATTATTGCTTAATAAGCTTTCCCTTGCCATTATAATAATTTTATACACATATTACTTTATTGGCTGAATAATATTTTGCCATATGAGTAAGCCAAAAATTAATTGTTCCTTTAATGTTGACAATCAGGATTTTTTAGGTTATTTTATTATTGAAATTTATGCGTTGATAAATCATCATTCATTCATCCAGTAAAATTTATTGAGAAGTAACTGCATGTCTGTTACTTTAAAAGCTAGACAAGATACAGAGATGAGAAAACAGATATACAACTTCTACAGTGTTTAGTCATACTATAAAAAATTAAAAGAATCTAACCATTTTTTAAAAAAATATATTTATTTTAGAGAGAGAGAGCATGTACAGGAGGAAGGGGCAGAGGGAGAGGGAGAGAGAGATCCTAAGCAGATTCCCTGCTGAGGGCAGAGCCCAATGCTGGGCTGGACTTCAAGACCCTGAGATCACAACCTGAGCTGAAACTAAGAATACAATGCTTAACCAATAAGCCACCCAGGTGCCCCAAGAATCTAATCTTTTTTTTTCTTTTTTTTTTTTTTTTTAAGATTTTATTTATTTGACAGAGAGACAGCTAGAGAGGGAACACAAGCAGGGAGAGTGAGAGAGGGAGAAGCAGGCTTCCCGCCGAGCAGGGAGCCCATGTGGGACTTGATCCCGGGTCTCCGGGATCATGACCTGAGCTGAAGGCAGTCACTTAACCAACTGAGCCACCCAGACGCCACCAAGAATCTAATCTTTTAATGATCCTAAATACTATTGCCAAGTTGCTTTCCAAAAATGATATACCAATTTATAATCAAAACCAAAGTATATCAGAATTCTCCTCCCAGGAAAAGCAAGAAACAAATATATTTGAATATAACACCTTAAATCCTGACCCATTTAAGAAGTGAAAAGGTGTGCTTTCCTTTAACATGTATTTCTATTCTATTATTATATATTAGTTATTTGTTTTTCCTTTGTAATGAAATAAATCGTTTGTTGCCTTGATCAATGGAGGTCTCAGATTTTTTTTGTTATTATTGCTGCTTTTATTCAACCTATTTGTTTTCCTTTATAAACACCTACCTTTTTAAAAATTGTAATTCTTTCCTTTATGCAGACTAAATAAATGCTCATAAATCTTTAATTCTAGTTTCCTCTTTCTGTTCTTCCTTCTACTTCTTGTCTTAATTATGTTATATCAAGTGGCATACTACCAAAAGGGCAAGGAAAAAGAATAATTTTGTTTTCTCTGAACCTAGGGTGATACCTGCAATTCAGGTAGTTTCCAACAAACATCTGTAAAATTTCAGCCCACAAAAGCAATAATAAATTGTTTTAATGCCACAGTTTAAAACATTGCTTTCTAAAATATGATAAAGGGTGGTCCCCCCAGGTAATTCCAAGGGGCACCGAAAAGGATATTGAACAGTATGACAAATGAGAAAAAACAAAAAACAACCAAAAAAAAAGAAAATGCTAGAGTGGGTATTATAGCTTGACATTCACCTTCCATTCAAACCTTCCAGCCTACCTTTAGTATGCATTTCTAGCGGCCTTTCTTCAGACCCTCTCTCATCCCTAGTTCTTCATACAATGTTCCTCTATTTAAATGTATGCACATGGAATCTGTTAGGTAATCATACACAGATGCCATCTTTATTTTGCTTTAGCTCTTTCTCTGCCAGCCAGCACAGCCATGGATACATGTCCACAATCGTGCACCAGAGTCTAATTTGTGCATATTGAGAAGCAACAATTATATCACTTGTAGCCGTAGCTAATTCCTAACCTCTGGATCACATTTACTTTAGTGTTTTGTTGAAGTTAATTATTGCACATGGCCAGCTATTTTTCCACCTTGCTGTTTCATGTGGCAGAAGTCACAGTGCCCACTGTGGGACATTTCCGTTTCTACCACCATCACAATTCTGACAGTAACTCATTCCCTAGACTGTTTAAGAGTTCCTGCAATGGGATCTTGACTGAGACAATCAGAGGTGATAAAAGCTATTCCACTTTCATTTCTCTTTCAAGTAAAAGAGAAATTCTATGGTATTAGAATGTTAAACTCCTATTTACATCATATAGCTTCCTTTTGAATAGAGTAGTCTAAATGAATCGTCCTACAGGACAAGCATATCTAATTCAAGATTTGATTAACATGATATTGTTTGAGCACAATATAGACTATCTCTAATAAAGAAGATTCAAATATCATGAATCAGAAATAGTGAACACACTACACATTGGAATAAAGAAAAAACTCAGGGGGCGCCTGGTGGCTCAGTTGGTTAAGCGACTGCCTTCAGCTCAGGTCATGATCCGGGAGTAGAGGGATCAAGCCCCACATCGGGCTCTTTGCACGGCAGGAAGCCTGCTTCCCCCTCTCTCACCCCCCCTGCTTGTGTTCCCTCTCTCGCTGTGTTTCTCTTTGTCAAATAAATAAAATCTTTAAAAAAAAAAAAGAAAAAAAAGAAAAAACTCAGAACTTGGAATACACTAGAAGACAAAGGAAAATAATTCAGAAATAGTTAAGTATATTGATATTTTATGGTACTCAAAACTCTTATTAAAAGAAAGAGTGCATTATCTGTACTATTTAGTTGGAATATTCCAGATGTCTCTAGTCTTTATAAACGTATCACATCTTAATTCTTTGTTTATTTGAATTGCTCCTTAGTCATGTCTCTTTTTCATTCCATTCTTAATCACTGAGTCTGTGATTAAAAATGGCAAACATGTGTTTTAAGAAGAAACTAAGCTATTATTTTGGTTGTGGATAGTAATTTTGGAGTGGCAGAACATATTAACCCTTCCCTTTCCACTCTACTCAAGAACTCATAACAAGATGAAAGGAAACAATAAACACAAAGTAAACAAACAAGGCATGGGAAATAAATTACATCTTAGTAGTAATATGTGTGGTTCTACCAAAGAAATGTTTCTGGAGAAACAAAAAGTGGCAGTTTAATATTTATAAGACAGTGTCAAACCAAAATAATATAGACAAACACAAACAAGATACTGTTGTAGTCAAGTCCCTTACCTTTTGCACTTGAATAAAGATGAATTTTAAGAATCTCACGATCATTGGATTTAATCCTGACTTTGCTTCCTACTCTCTACTGGGTCAAGTTTAAGTCATTTGAACATTCCACAACTGGCTTCCTCATTTGTAAAATGAGAGAAATCAGCTCATGTGGTCCCTATAAGTTACCATCTGCCAGAGTATGAGATATACCTCAATTTAATTAGAAAAGTCTTAGATGAAAGTTAAATACTGTTAATCTTACCTATATTAGGGAAAAGTTGAAAACATAATTCTAATTTTTATGGAAAGGAAACAGTTCTATTCATTTAAAAACAGTACCACATATCTACATATATAGAATTTAAAATTTATAGTAAATTTCTATAAAATGGAGAAAAATAAATACATTGAAATATTTACAGGTAAATAAATTCATATGATAATATGGTTGTGAGAAAGGGAATATTGTATTTATCTAATAAATACAATATTATTTATCTCAGGGTCCTGGGATCCAGGCCTGCCTCAGGCTCTCTGCTCCAGGGAGCCTGCTTCCTGCTATCTCTCCGCCTGCCTCTCTGCCTGCTTGTGATCTCTCTCTCTGTCAAATAAATAAATAAAATTTTTAAAAAAATAAAAAGAAAAGAAAACATTTAATTCTAAGAAATATCTGGTGGACTGTAAGGATTAGAATTCACTGAATACAAAACTGTGTGAGTAATAATACAGGATTATTGAAAACAAAAAAAATCATAAACTGGCAAAATTATCAAAGACATAAACAATTGAATCAGCATGACATTAAGATCATCTCATTCATCCTTCTTAATAACATCAATTTAATGTCTTGAGTTATGAAATTATATGATGTGTAATCATCAGAAAGGGATGAAAAACAGAGACAGATTTATCATTTGCAAGCCTTAGCCTACAATAAGGTAA
>PITA01002002.1:0-100000 GCA_004023965.1 Spilogale gracilis
GGTTTCTTCAAATTAAAAGACTGAATTTGCCGAGTAGCCAGATTCTGGGTAGCACGGCCTGAACTCGTCAGAGCTCCCTGTGGTGGGAATGGACCCTGGTGGTTGGCTTGGCCCTTGCTCCAGCCCTACGATCCTACAGCAGGTTCAGGGCATCTGATGTGTTCTGTGGGGTGTCTGCTGAAACCCCCTGTGTCCTCCTCACGCTCCCGCTGGGCTGGAAGGGGATCAGGCCGAAGGCCTGCTATTCAGGATGTTCTTCTCTGTGAGACTTTTATATGCTTGATGAATGGAAAAGGATTAATGCCAAATTCTTGTCATTGAAATAGCAGATTAGTATCTTTACCCAAACAAGATTATCAGCCATATTCAGACCTCTTAGAACACTCCCTCTTCCCGGTTGCTGAGGTCTTCCTGTGTCAGACAAGTGAGTGGTCAGAACAGTGAGTCTGAGACTGAGGTTACAGAATGAGCTCCCAGTTTAGTTTTGCGAGGTTTGTGAGGTTTATTTTAGGAGGTTTTATTTTTTGAGGTTTACTTTTATTTCTGCAGAACGTGTGAAGTTTAGTTTTCTTTCTGCAGAGCTCCCTGGCTGTCACAATGGCCCCATCCCTTAGCCCATTTGTCGATTCGGGCCTGTAATGTCTTTTACTTCTTGTTCAGTTGCTAGGTCAGACTCTGTCTTATGACATCCTTCTTTTTTCCACACCAGTCATTAGGAACTCTATATATTTTTCTGTGTAAGTTGTTAGTTTTCCCAAGATGAGACCAAGGAGGAAGACAAACCATAAGAGGCTCTTAATCTCAGGAAACACACTGAGAGTTGTTGGGGTGGTGAGGGGGAGGAATGGGGTGGCTGGGTGATGGACACTGGGAAGGGTATGCGCTATGGTGAGCGCTGTGAATTGTGTAAGACTGAGGATTCACAGACGTGTACCCCTGAAACTAGTAACACATTGTATGTTAATTTAAAAAATTTTTAAAAGAATATAATTTTCTATAAACCAAGATCACATTTGAACTGGTTTTACCATGTTACAGATTTACTCCTTATTAGTTAATCAGCCAAAAAATAGGGTTTATTTGTGAGTTTATTCAATGTCCTGGATTTATTTTAAGCTTTCATGATAGCCAGGTGTTTTACCAATCTTAAACAAAAATCCAAAAACTTCAGGTCTCTGATTCCACGCTCTACTCTTCACTGCAGCTCCCCGAGGCAGCGTGGATGTTACTCAGCCCACATTCACACAGTGGCTTCCCCTCTTCCTTGTAATTGGGCTAGAATTCCTCCAGTAAGCAAATTGACCTCTAGCCTTGGACTTACAGCTTTCCTAGAATAAGACTACTGGGGGAAATAAGAATGTGTACCTCCTGTGTCTGGAATGGAAATTTAGGAATGTGACGAAAAGCATCACAAGCTCAAGATAGAGTCATTTTTGCTAGGACAAGTCACCAGGCTGGGGCTTCATAGCGACCAAACTGTGGTTTCAACCGCCCTCAGAAATGTCATCCCAACTGGTCAGTCAGGAAATTTCTGGTCAGCACCAAGGAGATAATCTGCCACATGGGCTCTTTCCATTCCCCGAAGGAAGCTGAGGTCAGTGGCATGATAAGCCCCTCGTCCTAAAACAAGGTGACCTTGCCTTGAACAAATTTTTCTTTTCTTTTGCCAAAATTTCCTTGCTGCACAGCCCTGCCTAGAGAGGTCTTCCCTTTCCTACAGCTCCTCTGACTCCTTTCTACCTGATAGGTGGGATGTCGCTGGGTTCATGAATCACTGAATAAAGAAAATTAGATCTTCAAATTTGTTCAGTTGAATTTTTTGTTATTTAATTTTGAATTTTTTCTAAGAAAAGGTCCAACTTTTATTTTTTCTTTAAAGATTCTATTTATTCATTTGTCAAAGAGAGAGAGAGCACTCAGAATTGAGGGGGAGGGACAGAGAAGCAGCCTCCACACTGAGCAAAGGGCCAGATGCAGGACTCAGTCCCAGGACCACGGGATCCTGACCTGATCTGAAGGCAGACATCTAACTGACCCAGCCATCCAGGCGTCCCTAATTTTGAAATTTGATGATGAGACAGGAGATTCGGTTCCTGGACCTATTTTGAAAGCATAAGCAGCACTATACTTAGACTGGGTATATTATGAACTTAGATTCCCATTCTGTTTTGTTCCCTGCTTAATCATGTTTTATACACCTCTTAAGCCTTGTGTATGATTAATCATTATTTGTCCTTTTAACTCTACCCCCTGTTTGGACATTGATGGTAAGAATCTGATGGGAGGGAGGCGCCTGGGTGGCTCAGTTGGTTAAGCAACTGCCTTCGGCTCAGGTCATGATCCCGGAGATCCGGGATCAAGCCCCACTTGGGGCTTCCTCCTTGGCAGGAAGCCTGCTTCTCCCTCGCTCACTCCCCTTGCTTGTGTTCCCTCTCTCACTGTGTTTCTCTCTGTCAAATAAAGAAATAAAACCTTTAAAAAAAGATTTAAAAATATATATATTTTTTAAAAAAAAGAAAAAAGAATCTGATGGGAGGACACCTGGGCGAGTCAGTGGGTTAAGCACCTGTCTTCAGTTCAGGTCATGATCCCAGGGGTCCTGGGAAGGATTTCTGCATTGGGTTCCCTGCTCAGTGGAGAGTTTGCTTCTCCCTCTCCCTCTGCTCCTCCCCCTGCTCATGCGCTCTCTGTCTCTCTCACCCTCTCTCAAATAAATAAAAATCTTGAAAAAAGAAAAAAAAGATTTTTTTGGTTGCAAGTACCACAAATTGAGCTACCACAATTTGAGGTTCCCTGGGGGAAATAGATTTTAAATCATCGTAGGAATGGAGTAGGAATATTTTGAACGAATCTTGGGTTAATTACATTATGAAAAAACAAAGAAGGATCAGTCTTTGGAAAAAGCTGGATCCTTGGGTGAGCTGGAAACCAGGGCCTAACAGGCATGAATCCACTTTCACTTTTTTTTCTCTTAAAGTCCTTGGGATGTAGCAGTTGGTTGGGGTTTGGAGCCAACAGCTAAGAAAGAATTCTTGAGACGTCTTTCGTGCAAAATGTTGGTTTTATTAAAGCATGGGGACAGGGCCCATGGGCAGAATACACTGGGGTCACAAGGGGTGGCCCATTATATACTTTGAAGCTGGGGGAGGTTAGAGATACTGTTAGTCTCAACAGAATTTGGAAGCAAAGTTTCCAGGACTTCCAGAAGACTAATTATTTTAAGAAAAGTTCATTTATTTTAAATGTATCTCCCTCTTAGTACCAGAGATGATGGCTCTATAAATTAGAAGAAATGCTTTTTTAAAACTTAAATTCAATTAGTGAACATATAGGACATCATTAGATTCAGATGTAGAGTTTGGTAATTCATCAGTTGCAAATAACACCCGGTGCTCATCACTTCACATGCCCTCCTTAATGCCTGTCACCCAGATACCCCAGACCCCCACCCACCTTCCTTCCAGCAACATTCAGTTTGTTTCCTATAATTAAGAGTCTTTCATGGTTTGTGTCCTCTTCTGATTTCTTCCCATTCAGTTTTCCCTTACTTCCCCTATGATCCTCTGCACTATTTCTTATATTCCACATATAAGTGAAACCGTATGATAATCGTCTTCCTCTGATTGACTTATTTTGCTCAGCATAATGCCCTCCATTCCAACAATGTTAATGTAATGGTAAGATTTAATCATTTCTGATGGCTGTGTAGTATTCCATTGTGTACGTACACCACATCTTCTTTACCCATTCATCTGTTGATGACATCTGGGCTCTCTCGCTAGGTTGGCTACTGTGGACATCGCTGCTGTAGAGATTGGGGTGCACGTGCCACTTTGATTCACTATGTTTATGTCTTTGGGGCAAATACCCAGTTGTGCAATTTCTGAGTCATAGGGTAGCTCTATTTTTACTTTTTGAGGACCTTCCATATTATTTTCCAGAGTGGCTGCACCAGCTTGCATTCTCACTAGCAGTGTAAGAGGGTTCCCCTTTCTCTGCATCGTTGCCAAAATTTGTTGTTTTCTGACTTTTGTTCCTTTTTGCCATTCTCCCTGGTGTGAGATGACATCTCATTGTGGCTTTGATTTGTATTTCCCTGGTGCCAAGTGATATGGAGCATTTTTTCATGTGTCTATTGGTCATTTGTATGTCTTCTTTGGAGAAATGCCCACAGGAAACTCTTATCAATTAAAAAAAAAAGTCTTCTCAGTGGAGAAAGTATAGACTTAAATATGCATAATGAACCTAACCATTTTTTTTAAGATTTTATTTATTTATTTGACAGAGAGAAACACAGCCAGAGAGGGAACACAAGCAGGGGGCATGAGAGAGGGAGAAGCAGGCTTCCTGCCGAGCAGGCAGCCCGATGTGGGGCTCGATCCCGGGTCTCCAGGATCATGACCTGAGCCGAAGGCAGTCACTTAACCAACTGAGCCACCCAGGTGCCACCAACCTAACCATTTTTTAAAAGATTTTATTTATTTATCTGAAAGACACAGTGAGAGCACAAAGAGGGGGATGGTTAGACGGAGGACTAGACTCTCTGCTGAGCTGGGAGCCTGATGCAGAGCTCTGCCCTGGGACTCTGGGATCATGACCTGAGTCAAAGGCATAGCTTAACCAGCAGAGCCACCCAGGCGCCCCAAACCCTACAATTGTTTGCTGGGCTTTTCCCGGTAACCTCCCATAATTGGCCTCCCGACCCCCATTCCAACATCTTTTTTTGTGTCCTTACCTGAAAATCATATTCAAGGTGAGGACTTGAGCCATGTGAGGGAGTTTTACTCCGTTTTTCTGGATATTTCCCATATCTTCAGGAGATATACATGCTGTTGAATATCTGTTTGTTTTTCCTTTGTCAATCTCTTTTAATTACAGAGGTAATAGAAGAACCTAGAATATGTCCAACAAAAAGTAAAAGGAGGCAATAATTAAGTTAAAGCATTATTTGAGATCAAGATTTATAATTTGGGGTGTACTGATTATACAAGCCAAATAGTGTCCCACCGGAGCAAAAATCATGGGGTTTTTACACAAAAGGGGAATTTTTTTTTTGTTTTTCTATGTTTTTATTTAACCATTTAAGAGAGAAAGCACACAAGCACAAGTTGGGGCAGGGGCAGAGTGAAAGGAGAAGTAGACTCCCCACTGAGCAGAGAGCAGACTTGAGGCTCCAACCCAAGGCCTGGGAGCATGACCTGAGCCAAGAAGAACTCTCAGACTGAGCCACCCGGGAGCCCCAGGGAGAATGCTTTTACACATCGTTTCCAAAGAATTTTGATTGGGTTTGTGCCAGAAAACTGATTTTGGAGAAACATGATGGGTTGCTAAGGCGATCACAGTGCAAAGTCCAACAGCTGTTGCAACAAGATGCAGGGGTTCTGTAGTCTTCAGAGTCTTAATGGTTTGGCCCAGTTCAAACTTCATGACGCCCCCCAGTGAGGCTGTGCCTAAGGGCCACCTCCTTAATGACCTCCCGGCTCCATTTTAAATCCCCGTGACATGGGTGACTTCATTTTTGTTTTGGAGTAAACTCCACCCCTAACGTGAGGCTCAAACTCATGTCCCCAGGATCACTGTCACCTGCTCTAACGACTGAGCAAGCCGAATACCCCATAAGTGACTTTATTTTATTTCCTCTTTCACAGGGTGCAGAGGGAAATGTTCTTTTCTGTTTTTTAGTCAGAATGTTCAGTTTATACCCAGAACTCCTCCTCAAAGCATATTAGTAACAACGCCATCCTGGTGCATAGTCTCCTGATTCTCTCTTTGAATGGGAAATATGTCCTCAGGATTAGATAGAGAAATACTGACATTTACAGAAACTCACTGGTGTTTCTATATAAAAATCCTAGTGCACCTCAAAACCTGGCTCCAGTCAATATTCCTGAATCACGGGGAATCATAGGCTGATAGACTGGACTGTGTCATGAGCATGTTATGAAGGAGTTCATATTAGTTATTTCTTTCCACAAGGTCAGCTTAGTCAATCCTAAAACAAAGTTAAATCACAATTACAAAGCAGGTTCAGGATCCCAAACTGGATGAGATTTCACCATGTGATTCAACTTGGCTCCTTACACAGCACACAGAGATAAACCACAGAACGGGGGAGATAACAGAAGGGAGTAGTAAGTTAACGAACCAAACATGAAGTCAGTCTGTGGGGGCACAGTTGAGATAAGGCCTGGGTGAGGTCCGGGTAAGCTCTGGGCACTCACTGCTTCCTATGTTCCAGCAGGGAAGGATCTCAGTTCTGTTTGGAGATCAGTGGGGCAGAACCTTCTGGGACCAGTTGCCTTTGTAAGTGGTCAGACTTTGAGGGCTCAGGCCTGAAGAATCTGACGTTGTGCTGCCAAATCCTCCCATTTCTAAAGGGATTGAATCCGTCTCAGGGCCCTGCAGACCTCCCCTGGTTCTGCTCCTTTTCGGTTCTGGGGTGTCAGCGGACACTGCTCCCAGGCATACCTCCCCGCTGCGGTAACGTTCACTACTGTGTCATGGCTTGATCCAGGCCGCTGCTGACACAGGGTCCCGCTTGCTGTGAGAGACTCCGTCTTGCTCTCTGCAGGCTGTCCCAGATCACACTCCACAAATCCAACCACTCTCTAGCAATTTGGGGAGAGGAAGGAGAGTAAAAAGACAGGAACTCTGGGCACTTGGGTTCAGAGGACTTGAAAGATGACTCTGAGAAAATTAAGATGGCCATCACATGACCCTATATCCACAGCCCTTCTTAACAAGTTCCTGTGGGCCACTAAAGACCTAAATGAGGCAGGACTCAGTGAGTGCAGAGAGAGGCAGCGGGGAGAAGCTAGGAGGGCTGACGGTGTGAAGGGGCAAGCTCAGAGAGAGATCCACAGGTGTCCAAGGCATCCCATTTTACAGTATATTATAGGACTTCAGCGAGGAGTTTTGAGAATCATAGGAAGCAATGTAGGAAAGTAATTTTGTAAACAATAAAGTGTTAATGTTGATCTGTATTATTCATAATACCATCATAAGGTCGTTCTACCCTGGTTGTTTCCAGCTTTAACCAGTTAATCCTGTGTTTCTGAAATAAGTGTGATATTCTACATTTGATGTGGAAGAAAAATGACTGTGGACCCAAAGCACCCATACATCTATACTTTCAACTATGAGCTCAGCCATAAGTTCTAAGGCTTCTCTGAAATGAAACCATTTAGGAACATATCCCTTTGCATCTGCAGATATCGACTACCGATGCAGCCCAGGCAAGTCAGTTAGCCCTTGCTTCTGAGAGCTGTTTAGTTGGCCTGCATTCTTGATTTCTGTCTACCGGGTTCTGTAACAGACGCTGCTTGGGTTGTGGCTTCTAATTTGACTTCCTAAAGAGATTTTATCCCTTGACTATAAATTGAAAATCATTTGTTAATTATATTCTTTTCAAAAACATTTTCCTTGATTTAACTTTTCTCTATTAATTCCTTGACATTTCCTTTTGTTCGCCATCATTCAGTTTTTCAGTGTTTTGGTACAACTGTGACTCAAAACCATATCAGTGATAAGATAATAATATAAACGTGGATTCCATGGGCTCTCAAGGACTCCATGGAAGGAACTGATAGGGTCATGAACCGCTATGGCATGTTGACCCCCCAAAATAAATCTACAGGTTATTTCACCAGCAAAAGATGGACTTACCAGGAACAGCAGAGAATTGCAATCAGGGACAAGCAAGCTACAGCAAGAGAGTAGGCAAGTGCCTGAACAAAGGAGAGAAACACTTCTTTCCAGAGGAAAGGAAGAAGTTAGGAGGCTGTTATAAACAGAAAGCCCACTGGAGTAAACAAAGAGTTGGAAGTGTAGTAGCTTTCTTTAGCTGGGTTGTGACAGGCTCAGTTGGCTGGACTGTTCAGCAGCAGGGTGGGGAAGCCTATCTTCCTGCTGGGCTAGTAAAGCAGTTTGCCTTGCAAAGTAGTCTTTCCTGTTGGATCCCTGATGGGTTTCAGTGGTAGAGCATGACAGCGCCCCCTGCTGGCCCCCACATGAACCCTAAACCAGATTTCCTTCTATCAATTTTCACAGGGGGAAAAAATTAATATCTTTATTTTCACTAACCTGCCACTGAGATTTAATAATTCCTTCACTTCTGGGGGCACCTTCTGGCTCAGACAGAAGAGTATGTGACTCTTGATCACAGGTTCATGAGTTCAAGACCTACATTGGCCATAGAGGTGACTTAAGTAAAACTTTTTTAAAAAAGAAATTTCTTGGGGTGCCTGGGTGGCTCAGTTGGTTGAGCGGCTACCTTCAGCTCGGGTCATGATCCCGGAGACCCGGGATCGAGCCCCACATCGAGCCCCACATCGAGCCCCATATCGAGCCCCACATCAGGCTCCCTGCTCGGCGGGAGGCCTGCTTCTCCCTCTCTCACTCCCCCTGCTTGTGTTCCCTCTCTGGCTGTGTTTCTCTCTGTCAAATAAATAAATAAAATCTTTAAAAAAGAGAGAGAGATTTCTTGTTGTTGGTGGTCTTTTTGGTTGTTTCCCCATCTTGCTGCTGTGAACAATGCCACAGTGAACACAAGGGTGTGGGTATCTCTTTGAGATATTGAGTTTAATTGCTTTGTACAAACACCTAGAAGTGGGATTGCTGGATCATATGGTAGTTCAATATTTTTTAAAGATACATATATATATTTGGGGGGATAGGAGCAGAGCAAGAGAGGCAGAAAGAGAGAGAGGGAGAATCCCAAGCAGACTCCTCGATGAGCATGGAGTTCAATGTGGGGCTTGATCTCCCAACCTAGATATCGTGAACTGAACCAAAATCAAGAGTCACACACTTAATCGACTGAGACACCCAGGTGCCCCAGTACTTCTATATTTCATTTTTGGAGAAATCTCCATATCCTTTCCATAATGGCTGCACCAATTTACATTCCTACCCATAGTGTACCATGGTTCTCTTTTCTCCGTATCCTCTCTGTCTTGTGCTGGTCAAGTATTGGCTAGTGATGTCATCAGCTAGGGCATGGACATTGCCTGCACTATTCGTGGCCAGCCCCCACAGGCATTTTCCCATCCAGAGCTGATCTTGTGGCTGGACTGGCCCTTGTGGCTCTTGGGATGATTGCAAGATACACCTCAGCAACAACCGTCAGGGAGCTTTAAAATAGCAAGCCTAATAAGCCTCATATATTCGGGAAGGTACATGGCATAGCCAAAGCTGCACAGCCAGGTCTTTGTAGAGACAGAGTGCACAGACATGGGGCTCTGCCTTTATTGGAGTCAAGTGTGGGAAGCCCAGGATTTGAAGGTTTCACTTTTTATTGGTGAATTTAAAACTTTAAAACATAAGAGTGGGAATGAAAGCATGAGAAAGGAAAGGGGGGGTCATACAAATGGCCAGTTATCTAGGTCACCCAGGGCCAAAGGGGGAGCTTCATGGGTGGGAAGTCTTCACTCCTGGTCTAGCTGCACAGCTAGCAACGTGTGTGTTTCAGATGATGTCTTTGAAACAAACCAATGCCTTGGCAATCAAAAGCTTATTATCACTTACACCATTTCTTATCTCTTTTTTTAATGATAGGCATCCTATATCAGATGTGTGGTGAAATCTCATTGCAGTTTTGAATTGCATTTCCCTGATGGTTAATGATGGTAAATGATTAAAGAAAATAGGGTATAAACGTACAATGGAATGTTATTCAGCCTTAAAGGGGAAGGAAATCCTGTGATTTTGGACAACATGCATGGACCTGGTGAACATCATGTTGAGTGAAATAAGTCAGACACTGAAAGACAAATACTGCATGATCTCACCTATATGTGGAATCTACAGCACTCAGCCTCCCAGGAGCAAAGCACAGTGGTGGTTCCTAGGGGCTTGGGAGGGTAGGGGAAAGGGGAAATGCTGGTCAAATTTCGGTTTTGCAACGAAAAAATTCTGGAGATGTGGTGTATAGTATAGTGAGTGTAGTTATGTTACAACTCAAAACAGAATTCCTTCTGCTAAGCCCCCCATCACCAAATTGAGACTTAATTACAGTGTTGGCTCTCCCAAAATTGGGACCTGCTTGTTCAGCACTAGATAATCTGCCTGACAGATCCCTGCCATTCCCTAAAGGAAAGGGACTTTGCAATAACTGACCTGCTTTTTTGCCTGTATACCATCCTTCTTCCTGCTTCCTCCTGCCTATAAATGTCTTTCATTCTGTACAGCTCCTTGGAGCTCTTTTCTCTGAGCTAGATTGGATGTTGTCTGATCAATGAATCACTGAGTAATGCCAGTAAGCTCTTAAAAATTTACTCAATGAAGGGGTGCCTGGGTGGCTCAGTCATTAAGTGTATGCCTTTGGTTCAGGTTATGACCCGGAGTCCCAGGATTGAGCCCCACATCAATTTCCTTGCTCCCTGGGAAGCCTGCTTCTCCCTCTCTCACTCCCCCAGCTTGTGTTCCCTCTCTAGCTGTAGTTTCTCTCTGTCAAATAAATGCATAAAATCTTTTAAAAATGTTTTTCTCAGTGAAGGGGTGACTGACTGGCTCACTCAGAGGAGTGTGTCACTCTTGATCTCCAGGTTGTAGGTTCAAGCCCCAGCTTGGGTGTAGATATTCCTAAAAATAAATAAACTTAAAAAAAATAAAGTTAATTTTTTTAAATTTTTTCTCAGTTAAATGTTTTTAACAGATAGGAATATACTACTATACACTTGAAATTTGCTAACAGGGTAAATCCGAAGTATTCTTACCATACACACAGAGGAATCCCCAAGTGAGATGATAAATTTGTAATTAGGTGGTTGTAGGGAGAATTTCATATTGTATATGTGTATGAAATCCATTTTTTTTAAAAAAAGATTTCTCTCTGTATTGGCTCTAATGCAAAAGATTTCAGTTTAGTCCTTACACACACACACACACACACACACACACACTTCCTGTCCTTAGCAGCTGCAGCTGCATATATCTCTGTAGCCCAGTTTGTTTAAAATAGTCAAAGCTAGAAGGAAGGGGCATGGGAACTGAGAAAGGATCATTCTCTCTGGAGTAAATGAGACAAGGGGTTCTGTGTTGTGCTCAGGGATGTGGTGGGCATTGGTCTTTGACCAGAGTGCATGAGGAGAGTAAGGTGTGTGCAGGCTTATAAACTGAAGAATTAAAAGAGGCTAGAGGAAAAAAAAAGTCCCCCCACAAGAACCTCAACACAGCCTTCTCAGATACCTGCCGTTTAAGTCCTTTATTACAAGGAAAACATGAAGAAAAATGTTTCCATCAGGAAGAGTGAGTAAGTCTTAAATGATCTAAAACATTTTTAATATTCTGACTTACTACAAGTGACTCAAAAGTCTGGGAAGAGAGAAAGAAAATCTCTTGTATCTTTCTTGATACTGTCAGACCCCAGCACAACAAGGGAGCCAGCTCGTCTGGATAGAACTCTCATATTGCCAGCATGCATTTCCAAATTTCTAATGCTTCTCCCAACAGCTGAGAATAACCAAAAGCTGTTACATTTAAAACTCTCCTGATGAAGCGGAAAAAGGTACCAGTTGGATTAGGTATCAGTTCAGCTGGACTTTTGTCTCAGAACTCCCACTAACTTCACTGAGGTCTTCAACAGATCTCTTAACTCTGAGCTCCTACATATAACAACATCAGCAGCACTACACGAGTGCTGTGCTATTAAAATGAGATGATTTAGATGTAAGCATTTTGAAACGCTATAGAAATCCATGCAATGGCTATATTCCAGCGGATAGGGTCTGAGAGAGCTAAACTGACCAGTAGTATAAAAGAAAGCCAAAAAGTTTACTACAGAAAAGCCCAGACTCATGGTAAGTTTCTGTCTCCATTTCTCTTTGATATGATGTATTGAACAGAATGGGCTATAAAGACAAAAAGAGTCAGAAGCAGCTGAGACAGAGCCTGGGGCAGCTCAAATGCATTACTCTTTGCTATTCGAGGAGTGAGTTAAAGGCCAACCGGCTGGGCCATGACCCGCCCCCCGCCCCAGAAGGCTGGTGTCTATCTGTCGAAGTGCACAGGCAGCTGTGGGTCACCCTCACAGGCAATGACCACATGCCTAGTGCTCGCCGACGCCCGGTATCTGCAGTTGGGGGCCCTGGAACTTCCTGTCTCCCTGCAGTCTGTGACCTTCACCACACCCTCATGGCAGTTCATCTTGCCATTTTTGCACTGGATATTGGTGGTGCTGCAGATACTACGAATGTTCCAGATGTCTTCATGGACAAAGGTGTTGAAGCGCTTGCACTGACGCACGGTCATCTTCCGTCTCTGCATCATTAAGTTGCAGTAGGTGTCGTTGCCCCCTGTCCCCTCGGGGTCCACATGCTGCCGCAGGAATCGGTGGTACATGTGATTCTGGCCAAGGGAAGGCGGCACCAGCCCCATCCCCAGCAGGGTCAGCAGCAAGAGCAGAAGCAGTGGAGCCATCGCTTTCCTGGAGATGTCTAGATGGAAACCAAGGAGTAGGAGAAAGGAAGGTGAGATGCGGGCACTGGGGAGAGGGGTGGGGAATGGCAAACTGACATCTTTCTTCCTTATTTGTACCAGGTCCCCCCCTCTTCTCTGCTCACCACATTTCCTATCTTGCTTTCCCAAGAGCAAATAATCTGCAAAACATGCTTTTCTCTGAAAACAAGAGCCATTCTCTTTTATAGAGAGAACCTTCTTCAGTGAGTACAGTGACTCAGGATGGACATGGACCGTGCTGCGGGGGAAGAAAAGGCAGATCTAAAGGGAACTGGAGTTGCCCGTATCTCGAGGTAATTCTCCAGTCATAGGATCGTTGGAGTTTTTGGTCCTCTAGAGACTGGGATTCCCGAAAGTTTGGGAAGACTCGTACTATGTCAGAGCAAGTTGATGACCTGATCGTCATTCCTTACATCTGGAATTGAGGAAGGTGCAGAAAAGAGGCCAGCATCATCCTGGGCTAAACTTTCCTCCCCTGTGGCTGTTCTTTCTGCGGTAGGAAGATCAGGTCCTTTTGGAAATCCTGTTCATCGTCTATAAAGAGCCCCTACAAAAGCAGAGTTCCCAGCCACTGTGCTTTGAAGGTAGTGAAAAATGGCTAGACAAATGAATGAAATGAGTCAGCTCATGAACAAATGAAGTGAAATGGATATAGTGAGTGAAGGTGTTTTCCAGGCTTGTGGAATTGACCACTAAGCTAAGAAACTTTTTAAAAAATAAGTTGTATTTTTCCCTATGTCTATGGACAACCCAGACAACTAGGTCTCAGTAATACAGTTCTATTGTCATGCATCTACCCTTGATGCTCAGCCTGTCTTGTCCTTAGCTGTTGGTAATTATCCACATTCTCTGCTTTCAAGACCTTTGTGTTGACCCCCCTCGATGTGGGAAATAAACATCTGTTTTACAGTTAAATTAACAGAAACCTCTGGAGCAACAATGAAGAAAGCATTGTGATACAGATTTGAGACCATCGCTTTGGTTAACTAATTAAAGAAAGCAAACCAGGTCTCTCTGACTCTAGAATCCGTATTCTTTCCACCATCCTCTGACTTCCTCTCCCGTTCCACTTCCTAAATATTCAAGATACCCACGATGTTTATGCTCAGAGTTGCTTCTCTCTAGCAACAAAACTGAATCCGGGGTGGTACAGGGTGCGAGCAGAAGTGCGAGTCACTCACCAACACTAGCTAGATGCTGCCCTCTGGCGGTCAGTTTGGGACTGACATGGAATCAAGCCTTGAACTTGACTCTTGCTGTGGGGTAGGGCCGCCTTGGAAGGCAAAGAAAAATCCTCTCCAATTCAACCTGGAGTCAGACAGGCCCCTTTCTACACGTGCTGCCCACGATCAGCCTCAGCTGAACTCCTGGGTTGATATCTCTCCGTACTACTGTCCTTTGTTTTCAGAGATGCCGCTTTGTGGGGCCGGGTCATGTATGTAAGGGACTGAAATGGCTGCGGAGCGACCTACAGTCGGTTCCACCTAAGCCTACGCTTTGGTCAGTGGTGATGACCAGGATGAAACAGAACCATCGCTCTTTTCTATGCCACCTCCTGGGTTAACAGCCGGCTTCTGCCTCTACGCAGAAAGCTATAAAGCTCTGGACCATTTCTTGTGCCTGTAGCTGATATGAGAAATGAAGTCAGGAAGAGAGGGAAGTGAAGGAGCTGTGATAGGAAGGGAGCAGGGAGAAATGACGTTCAACTCACTCCTCTCCCCAGCGCCGATGGATATAACTTCCAAAGGCACACTAAGCACTTGGGTAATGATTTCATCACAATGGTGTACTTTGGATTGTTTTTCCCAAATCTAATCTTTTACGTCTCATCTTGCACAGTTCTGTCTAGTTTCTCCCATCCCGCTTCTTTGTGGCAGGGATCATGGTTTAGCCAAATAACTGGATACGGAGAAGACTTAAACTATTCATGCAAGAATGAACCCATAGCCTAAGCCCCACCGTTGGACTGATTTAACAAGATGGGGTAAATATTTGCCAACAGAAGTACAACGTAAACATCAATGGGTACATCTCAAGGCTCTAGGAACAACAGAAAATCAAATGACCCCCGAATCACCCAACACGTATTTTTGGTCAGAGCTTGCCCCAACGTCTCTTTCTGCCACCCCAGACTGACTCTCAGTAGGAGCTAATTGGGATATTGTGCCCCCAGAGACCTAGCTTTGCCACATTAACTGTGTGACCTTGGGGAAATTACTTAAGCTCTCAGCATGTTTTCTCATAAATAAAATGAGCATAATCATAATCCCTACTCTTAGAAATGTTATGAAGAATAAATGATAAAATTGATGTCAAGTGCTTATCACAATGTCTAGCCCATGATAAGTGCTTAGTAAATGTTGGCAAAATCTTTTCACAATTTCCATTCCTCTTGGTTTCCTTCACTTCCTTCAATCTGATAAAAATAACAAATGACTACAGCAAATTGTGTATATTTTGGATCCTCTCCCCTTTATTTTGTAGCGTACTTATATTCGCAAAGAATAATAAGGTTCTTTTTAAGGTGAACTATCTGACCTACTAGAATTTCTGCTGTGTCCCTAGAGAAATTTGTCCTTTCCAAATTGCATGAAACTTTCTTTATGGAATGCCACCATTCCTTGAAGGACTTGACATTTTTGAGGTTATTCTCTTCTCCTTGTAAAGTCAATAAAGTACAGCCGACCACCACTTCAATTCCTCAAATGATTCACTCAAGACAAAATGACCTGCCTGTGACTTGATATTTGATTATAAACAGCTTTTAATGGTGAGAGAACAAGAGACCCAGAGCAGAAAGCACTAGGATTGGTTCTATGACTGCTAGCTTCACCAGCAGGACAGAAAGCATCCCCCCTCCCACTGCCATGCAATTCCCCAGGAAACAGTCATTTGCCCTAAGACTAGAGCAGAGTATGCAAAGGTAATGCTGTAAGCAGATGTTTGGAGAAGACACCAGTGTTCATAAATATGGTATGATCGATGTAGTAATGGCCCATGCCTTTGACCTCTATCATGAGCCTGAGTAGGGCAGTGATCTGTATGTAAGTCACGTTGCTTCATACTGGGGAGATAGCACTGGTTGGAGAACCTGAGAAAAGCATCCAACTATTCTACCAAAAACTGGAATTTTCTTACTCCTTAAAGGGTTTTTGATATTTTGTAGTAAGGCAAATTTTCTAATAAGAGAGTTTTGGAAAACTCTTCTCCCTAGCTACAGACAGTGTTTTCAATTTTGAAATTGAGAACTCAAAGTAGACAGATTAATGGGCCGAGTGCACACCAGTAACCTACTTCTCCATCACTTCTTCCCCAAATCTGAATATTTTCAGCAAGGCGGGGCTCTCCAGGGTGGCACCAAGATACTGGTCTGTAACTTGAGTATTGAGCAACTAGGGTTTGGGGCCCATTTCAGGGCAATGCGGGCAGCAGGCGAGGCCACTGCTGGGAACACTGTGACCATGATAGTTACATATTCACAAGACAACAAAACTGTGACTTATAACTGTAATTTATTAACTACTTTCTAAATAAAATATTGAGGCACCAGTTGATAAAAATTAGGCTAACAGGAAGTTAATCGCTTAACCTGTGGATCAATTAGTATATTTTACAAAGAAGTATCACCAAACCTAAGTGTATGTTTACTTGAAGACCAAGTCTAGTTGAGGAAGAATAAGGGATAATGTCTGAAATCTTTCTATGACCTAAGACCTCACAGTTACCAGACATTGGTCAATAAAGTAAGAGAGTAAGGAGAAGATAATATAACAGTCAATAAGTAAGTAAATAATAAAATAGTCACTTTTTGATCTTTTTATAAAAAAGCCATGAGAATATCTTAGGAACATTCCATTCAAAGCAACATCAAAAAATTGCCGAAAATGAGAGGTGGCTGTCCTTTGGTTTTCATGTAGGAATACAGGTACATGTGTGAGAGAAAGCGAAATGAATCTATCGGTATTTAGTCCTCAACTGTTCTCCTCAAGGTTTAACATTTGTAAAAGTAATACTGGCTTATTATTTGCCCCTTTTGAAAATTCTGTTTAGTTGCCATGAGCCCTAGAATTTTCCTCGTTCTCTCTGTAAGATGAATCTAACCAAACTGGCCTTTATCGAGAGCTAAAGTCCACTTCCTTACTGACTGATAAGAAAAGGGCATTTCTATTCTATCTAATCCTCTTAGGGAGCAAGTGAATAAGGAAAATGGGGTAAGATTAATAGGCCAATAATTAAGTGAGAAGGCTTTGATTCTTACTGATTTCAGAGACATTTTTATTTCTTGAACATGTTGTAAATGAAAAACAAGAGATCCAGGCAGCTCATTCGCTCACCGATCTGGGGTGTGGAGGGAAATGCAAGGAAAGGAGACCAGAGCCTGCAGTGGCCTCTGGTTACGGATGGATAAAGGATTCATCAAAGTGGACAGGCAAGCCGTGTTCACAGGCAACAACAATGTGTCTGAACCCCGAGGTAGCTCTGTACCGGCATGGAGGCCGAGGGGACCCTCCTACATGCCTGCACGTGGTGACCTGGAAAGGAGACTTGCTTAGTCTTAAAGCTTCTCTGTACGGGTTTCCATTCTTATTTCCACAGATAGCCTTGATGCTGCCCTTGTTTCCATGAATAAAGGTGTTGGTGTCTTTGCAGGGAGTGCTCAGGCCCCGTCGCGCCATCATGCTTTCACAGTATCTGTCATTCCTGCCCCGGGGTTTGGCATCGTAGTGCTGGCTCAGGAAGTGCTTGTACCTGGAGTCATCCTGAGCCCGGGCTGCTGGGGTCAGACCCAGACCCAGCATGCAGACCAACAACAGGGGGCCCAGGGCCATCACCAGCTCTTCCAGCAAAGGCTCCTGCCAAGGGCAAAAGGAGGTATGGTAGGGGCACCGAACAGCAGGGCCCGATTAGGCTAAAAGTCCAGGGACTGTTCTCTCTGACATGAATCAGGCATCTGCAGTCATCTAAGTACATCTTTTCCCTTCCTCGTTAATCTCAAATTTTTAGTCAATCCGTTTCTTTGGAAAGTCTATTTCAAAGTTTCCTGAGGGGCGCCTGGGTGACTCAGTCAGGTAAGGGTCTGCCTTCAGTTCAGGTCATGATCCCAGGGTCCTGCATCCAGCTCCTCGCTCAGCAAGGAGCCTGCTTCTCCCTCTCCCTCTGCCTCTGCCTGCCACTTCCTCTTGCGCTCTCTCGCTCTCTAACAAATAAATAAGTAAATCTTAAAAAAAAAAAAAAAAAGTTTTCTGAACACAACTTCATGCTTCATGTCCCAACCATGCTTTCCTATCCTCCCAATTGCTGAGTATTTATTTACCCTGCTGTCAGTCGTAGCATTACAAAGCCATTCACACTCTTGAATTCATTTATCAATTCCTATAATAACAAGTTTTCCACAAGCCCCTGCAGGTATCAGAACACTGTGCTAGGGCCGGGGACACAAAGACCCTCCAGACACACCAAATGCCTCCCAAATGCATCTGTGGAGAAGGGGTGGGAGCTCCAATTTCCTGAGACGAGACAGTAAGACAGAAAGTGAGAGCTATGAAAAAGGGGGGACTTTTAGGGAACCCTGAGCCCAGGGAAGGGTCAATCAGAGGACTGCTGAAGACAGGATTTTAGGTACTCAAGTCAGTAATTGGCTGGCTGTGAGGAGAGCATCTAAGAGCAATTTTTCTCCTCAGGTGAAGGGAGGAAGCCCTAGGTTCCCAAGAAGTAGGTGTTTCATGGCCAAAGGTGCAATTATGATGTACCCTTTAGAAAGAACAGAGAGGAACATGGAAGAACCCATGTAAAGCTTAGAAGTGGTTCTGGGGGTATCTGGGTGGCTCAGTCGTTAAGTGTCTGCCTTTGAATCAGGTCATGACTCCGGAGTCCTGGGTTCAAACCCCACATCATCGGGCTCCTTGCTCAGCGGGAAGCCTGCCTCTCCCTCTCTCACTCCCTCTGCTTGTGTTCCCTCTCTAGCTGTGTTTTGCTCTGTCAAATAAATACATGAAATCTTAAAAAAAAAAAAAAAAAAAAAAGTGGTTCTGGGTCAACTCTTACAGAGGACTAGAAAAAGAAGAATAAAAGCTTATTCCTAGGTGCCTCTTGCATTGGAAACACTTTGGATTGTTCTCAAAGAATATTGTCTAATTTTTCCCTGCACATGTGTATAGACTGTTAGACCACAGGCAAATGACGTTACTATGTGGTAAAAACAAAAATAAACCCAAAGACAATTCCTTAGACTTTTTTTTTTTTTTAAGCAAACTCTATGCCACATGTGGCTCAAACTCACAACCCTGAGATCAAGAGTCACATGTTCTACCCACTGAGCCAGCCTGGCACCCCTCCTTAGATCTTTTCCTCAAGTCAAAGGCCTTAAAATTTGCTGCAATGATTTCTCAAATCTTTCCCAAAAGAAGAGGATTGCAACCATTATCTCTCAAGAAAGTGCTGGCAATCTCAAACTCTAGAACCCACACAGCCCAGGGGTGGGGTGTCAGATACTCAACACACCCATGGGGTCAACATGGTACTTCTTCCCAGAGCACGATTTTAACTTAGTGATGAATAATAAGAATGGAATTAAACAAATGATGATTATAACAAAATAGAGAACAAATTTTTAATGAACTTTTAAGATCTTCCTTATGAAATTTGAAGATTTGAGAATTGAAAGATACTTGGTGCTTGCAGCAGGTAATTTCTGATCATACCCTTAGTTCTTTGAAAATTGTGAAGAATATTCAGAGCTCTTAAAAACCACCATAGTCCATGCTCGCTTTGGCAGCACATATACTAAAATTGGAGTGATAAAAATCACCATAGTCTTTTACATTACATCAAATATATGTGAATAACCCCACATCCAACAATAAAAATGATTTTCACTGAAAATTTGAAGCTGATTTTATGGAGCACCTGGATGGCTCAGTCAGTTAAGTGTCAGACTCTTGATTTTGGTTTAGGTTATGATCTCAGGATTGTGAGACTAAGCCCCATGTTGCCTCAGCTCCACACCCAGTGCAGAGTCTGCTTAAGATTCCCTCTCTCCCTCTGCCCCTACCCACCTCTCTCCCCGTCAAAAAAAAAGAAAGAAAGAAAAAAACTGATTTTTATAATTTTTTTCTCAAATTTTGAGTAATTCATTTAATCTGTGACTGGGTCAGGTGTTTTTTGGCAACCATCACACATACTGAGAAATTCTTGCACTGGGAGAAAAATTTGACCTTGAAACTGTTGTTAAATGTTATGTAATTCCTATGAATACTAAATTTAAAAATAAATGGCACATTTTCATAGATATTAAATTATTGTTATTTTGTACTTTCTTGTGCGTAAGTCATAAACATGATTTTCATATCAAATAATTTTGTAGCTTTCAGAGGCCACAGGGTTCTAACACTAAGCCTGTAGTGTTGCTAAACAGCCCTGGGGATATGACTGTGAATCCAGAAAAACAAGGGAATCTGGGGTTTTGCTGGTTACATGGAAAGACATCTGACAAGCAACATTTGGCACTGATCCACCTTGTCTGTTTCATAATAACTATAAACAGATGTGGTACATTGCTAAGAAATCTTTTGACTATTCCAGAATACTGATGTAAATAGCAGCTGAAAAGTTTTCCATTAAGCACTTAGAGTATCATTTGTAATAGAATCTAGTGGAATTGTGTTCTCGGGCATTTGGCAAGAAAATGGTATGTAACTGCAGAGCGGAGAGCCACCCCCACAAGAATAACAAGTATTCCTACATGACTGCTTCAACAACACAGCTGCTCAGCTACCCATTTTCCAAGCTCTTTACATTTATATTGTGCTTTTCAGTCTCCTCCGTGTGTTCTCTTTTTTTGGTTTTTTGGAAGACCTCATCACAGTTTTGTTGATTTGGAATCAACTAAGTTTCTTGCTCAGCAATGGACAAAGACTGCCTTCAAAGTCAAAGGTAATTGTAGAGTCACAGGATCTCAAGATAGAAGGGACCTTAGAGGTCACACAGTTGCCTCCTATGGGACAGAGAGTCGGAGTCCCTGAGTTGTAAACAAGCAAACAAAAATCAGTAGAACTAGAGTTGGTAGTACCCAAAAAGAGTCACTAGGTGGCAGTAGTGGATAGGGATGGCCCCAACAATTCCAGGCTCCGGAAAAGCCTGTGGGTCCTTGGAGGAAATGCCACTATTACACGGGGTGTGCAGATACTGCTACTCACAGAAGGGAGTGTGAGCCCACAGGTCTGCCTAGAGTCTCTGTCCAAACACTCTATGCTTTAGATAGCAAGATCAAGAACACTTTACTAAATAGAAGTGTCAAAGCAAAAATCATAAAGCTAATCTGTCCACAAGGATATCATCAGATAAAGATTTACCCATTGTCAGCTTTCATGGGTGCCATTTCCAAGCTATTATCTATGTGGTCTTGGGCGAACAATGACCTGTTTACTTGTCAGTGTTTCCTACTGGTGTGTCAAAGCCCGTATTAGTCATTTTGAATCACAGTGTCTGTCTCATGACCCACAATAATCATGTTTTTATGATTGACTTCATTTGCCCCTCCAGGCTTAAATTTGCTCATCTGTAAAAAGAGGGAGTTGCTAACTGTAAAGGTCTGAAATTCCACAGTTTTTATTCAGCATAAAAGAGCCTTTTCTCTTCCCTTCCTCGTCTTCCACTGGAATGGAATTGAGAGACAAGTTTGTGTGTAAGTTTAGTTTGGTGGCAAAAGGTACCAGCTGGAAGAAACAGCTAATAGGTTAACTACGATGCATCATTCCTTGGCTCATCAAGTAAGCCAAGCCCACAGACCACCTCTAGTTAAGGCGTTGGATTGACACTACATAGGCTCTTCAAATCCTAAAGAAGCATTTGCTTGTTGGAAGTTAAAGGCCCTCATGTCTCAGTCTTAGAGGTTACGGAATATCTTTGTTTCTGATTTGCAGAATTTGCACATTCATTCTATAACAATGCAGCTAAGGTTTGCCCAGGCCTATTATAATCTTAATTCCCTAAGGCATCCAGAAACCAAATCCCAGCAATTATACACAACATCTGCTCTCCCACTCATAACTTCCTCACTTATATATTCCATACTAAATGTCTCAAAAATGGGGGTTGAAATGGAATTGAGAGAAAACACATAAGAGATGATATGGGGTGCAGAAGTGAATCTGATGAGGCCAAGTGTTCAGAGTCTCCCATCTGGAGGGGTCAAAATCATTCACACATACCCTTCTACATCTAAGCACATAACTGTCAGTTTTTGTCGCTGGAATTTGTCCCACAAATTTTTTTTAGACGAATTTCGCCTTCTGTCTCAAACCAATCCCTTAGTCTTCACAAAAATTAATATACTCTTCCTCTCCCCACAGGCAATGTTTTGTATTCAAAAGATCCATCAAACTTTATGCACCAGGGAGTTAACTTGATAGTTTATGATTATAACTAGGATTACAACTTCCATTAACATAGCCTCATGCTTTTATATGTTCGAAGGCAATATTATCCACACTGGAAGCTTACCACCCAGTGCATAGTCCTCTATTTCCTTCATTCTTTCTTTTCTTCAACCTGACAGTATACCTTATTGTTGATTTTGGCCTGTGTTGTTACATTGTGCTTTCAAAAAGCATCCAAAACTTTCTTAAGGAAAGATATTAACGGGAAAGTTTACAAGAAAGCAGAGCTAAAAGTATATTCTCTGTTTCTTTCCTTGTTAAGTCACATAAAATGTCGGGGTGGGGGAGGGGCTCCAGATAACCCTTCAGCGGACACTTTTCCTAGATCTTCGAAGATTTTATCACAATTTAGGAATCCCTTCTAAATACCACTTGGTCCCAAGTGGGACTAATTTCCATTTACCCACATTTAGGCTATCCCAGAAGAAATCTGTTTGCATTTTAAACTTTAGAATCTAATTCGTGGACACCTGGGTGGCTCAGTGGGTTAAAGCCTCTGCTTTCAGCTCAGGTCATGATCTCAGGGTCCGCATTGGGCTCTCTGCTCAGCAGGGATCCTGCTTCCTCCTCTCTCTGCCTGCCTCTCTGCCTACTTGTGATCTCTTTCTCTCTGTCAAAAAAAAAAAAAAAAATCTTTAGAATCGAATTCATTTCTTTCTTAACTCATGAACTTGGGCTAAGAGTTTTTAAAGGGGAGAAAATGGTTTCATTGAAATGGATGGATGTTTAGAAATAGTATACATATAAACAAATAGAGAAATAGATTACCCAGGAGGAAGAGTCTCACAGAAGTCTGGAAGTTTCCCTCCAACTGAAGATAGGTTCCAGCTGTTTGTTCCTGGAGATGGGTTCCAGCTGTGTGAACCTGGAGACCCCTCTCCGTTCTGATTATATAGTGATCAGATGAGTGAGTCTAAAGATCCCCAATCCTGGCAGAGACATGAAACCAAGGACCCTGCTCTTGGACAAATGAGGAGAGTCATTCACCTTTCCCTGGGCATGACTGGGTCAAACATTAACCTACATGAATTAGAGATTTGCTTTGGGAGGCCAACTTTGATAAACATGGCCTTTTGTCCCACAGTTGCCTTCTTTTTGGTGTTTGTGGTTCCAACTCCTGCCCATGACAGGACATGCAGTGACCTGGATCCAGAAGATGTTGTTTCTGATCTCATGGGCCATCTCCAAGAGCCACGTTGGAGGAAGCCTGCAGGGTAAGATGGGGCCTCTCAGCAGGATGCTGTCCCACTGTCCTTTATTTTTACCCACATAATTTGGTTTCATGAGAAAATGCTAGGTAGGCTCTTCCACAGATTCCACAGAACCAGGAAAGCATTCCTAGAGATGGTTACATGACAACTCTTGGACCTCAACCTTCCAGCCACTAACCCTCAGAAGTTTCCTTGCCATATTTCCAGGGCTTCTCCTTCCTTTCATCCTTACCTGTTCATAAGAGATTAATCCTCAGCACTCAGTCTTCTGTTCTTTGTATCGCAGGTGCAAAACTGATTATCTGCACCATTAATGCAACCCTGATATTGCATCTACTCACAAAGTGGGTTTGAATAGAAACAAGCCAATGGGGTCAAAGTTTACTGGGATCATTTTATAAAGATCCTATGGCTTCAAATATCAGGCAGCAGCAGGATGCCCACTGCTTCACAGACCCTCAGTAACCACCTCGGCTGCTGCTCAATCTCCAACAGTGCTATTTTAAAAAATCCTCAACCCTTGGTTGTCATCCATCCACCTTCAAGTTTTCAGTATGTCTCTGAGGTTTCAATCAAGACAGGCAGGCTGCCAATGAAATATCTGCACATGAAATCATCATAATAATTATAATGATAATAATAGTCATTGCCTTTAGCATGAATCTCTCACACTTGGGATTATATTTGACCATCACCAGGACTGTGTGAGGTAGGTGTTACAGAAGCCAGTTTCTCTCCTTAAGGAAACTCCCAGGTCAAGCAGCAGAGGGATAGTGCAGCTGGACTTCAAACTCCTTATTTTCAGGGAAAAAATCTACTCATCTTTCCAGACTCGGCATGAGCAACACCTCCTCGGAGTCTGATAGGCCCTCCTCAATCCCACCCCATCTCAGGAGAAGCGGCCCACATCCTCCTTGGGGGATTCTCCGTACACAGTACACACCAGCGGAGGCCAGCATGCAGCAGTCCCAAGCCGGTGGCTTCAGCCGCACTGATTCTAGACTTCCGAGGTGCCCTGGTGTGTGTGAAAAGCTGGGGTGAGTGAAGACTATCTGTGTATGGTCTGTGATGTCCCAGGAACGGATTCCTCCATAAAGATGGACATGATGAGAGGAGGGAGCAGGGTAGGGCAAGACTACACTGTGCTCCGCTCACATCCCCTCTGACCCCGCCTCCCGGGACCTAGAGGGAGGAGGGCACTGCAGTAACAACTTTCACGAAGGTCAAGGTTGTTTCATTAAATCTCTCTAAGATTCAGAAAGCACATGGCAAGTGGGTTTGAAAGAAGCTCCCGCCAGGGCTGACGGGAGGTGGTACTGGGGCGGGGCCGGAGGTAAAGTACCTTCCCCACCGTGAGGATCCAGTTGGGACAGATTTGAGGCAAGTCTGGACAAGACCTAGAGCAACAAGTCAGACCATTTCCCCTATCACAAAGGAAGAGGAGACTGCGTGTTGCCATCTTTAGACATTTTCAGCAGCATGGGCCCCTTTATAGGGCAGGAACAGACCTCACCCAGGGATGTGGAGCAAGACAGAAGTAAAAATGGCAGCTCACTGCCTGGAGCTAGTTTGCAAATCTGTTTACATCCCCTGGGAACGTCAGGAATGCTCAGAGAAGAATGGGAGCTGATCTGGAGTTCTTACAAGGTGGGTGGGATGGATCTGGCTTTACTTTAGGTTGCAAACAGGCCATGAGCCATCATCCTTTGATGATTAATTAATCTTCATGTGTCTCCATTAGATGGAACCCTTAGAGAGAAGAATAATTATGTCAGTCATCTCTGCATTCTTAGCATCTCAAAGAGTGACTGACTCCTAGGCCCCAAGTTCTTCTTGTTATCCCTCATGGCTTCTAGAAATGTACCATCTGATCTCACTTTGGAGATCCCAACCATACAGGCTCTCCTGGCTTCCCTTAAGACTTAGACACAAGTGGGTTTCGCAACAGTTACCAGACAAGGTAGGGCTAATTCCCAGGTAGAACAGGAAGGTTCCCCAGGTTCCCAGGAAAACTCAGCTTCTGGCATAACTGCTAAATCCTGACCTTCATTTCTTAGGTATGGGTCCCTATCTAATGCAAAAATCCCTAGGAGGATTAACTCCCTAAACAGCTGTGATTCACACATGCTTGTGCATGTGCTTTAGAGGCTATCTTAAGAATACTTTTTTGGGGGGGTGCCTGAGCGGCTCAGTTGGTTAAGTGTCTGCCTTGGTTCAGGTCATGATTCAGGGGTCCTGGGGTCAAGTCCCACATCAGGCTCCCCACTTGGTGGGGAGTCTGCTTCTGCCCTCCCTACTGACACGTTATCTTTCTCTCAAATAAGTAAATAAAATCTTAAAAGAAGAATAGTTTTTGGTAACTGGGATTTGACGAGGAGGAAAAGTGGGAAGCATGGGGAACCTGAAAAAGACACACTTCACTGGCTTTAAAAGAAGAATAGTTTTTGGTAACTGGGATTTGACGAGGAGGAAAAGTGGGCAGCATGGGGAACCTGAAAAAGACACACTTCACTGGCTTTTCATCTGTGGTGAGGCACAGACCTGCCTAAGCTTCACTTTTTTACCCTGTCCTCTTCCTTTTTCCTGCATCTCCACCCAAATTCTGAGCTAAAAGGAAAAAAGTCCGAGGAAGTGAGAAAAGGACCAAGCACACAAGCCACAAACTGCCTCCCCCTCAGTACCTGGGGCCTCAGAGTTACTGAAGTCTCTGGAAAGGAAGGGGTCGGTGTCTCTGCCCACACAACTGTTCTGCCAAATACCGAAGTTCAGAGTCCTTTAGGTACAGAGAGAATCCACAAGACAGGGGGCTCGCTGAGTGGGGCCTCTACTGGTATCTAACGGAGTACCCTAACGCTGACTTTCCTATTGTGGGCAAACCCACCATTTGAATGGTACCTCTTTTAAATTAATCATGTATCACTTTTTAAATAGATGCTGAAGAACTGAGTTCTAAAGACCTAGAAGCCAGTCATGTGGTGGGGAGGACACTGTCAGGGCCAAACAACACTCCTAAGACCTCAGCAATCCCAGACTACAGAAGCAGGAGCCAACTCCCACAGTCTGTGGGATCAAGATGACTGGAGCAACAGGATCCTTCTCTGATAAATCACCTGAAGGCAGAGATGACATCACACCATCACACACACACACACACACACACACACACACACACACACACACTCCCAAGGCTTGAACCACCAGTTCAAACACCAACTCACAAAATAGATCCACTTCTGATGTTAGCTTTATCCTGTGGTGCTGGGGAGCAGCCTCTAGCCTCTGAACATAGCCAGTTCCCTTCCTAGCCTCTGGGATTTCACCTGACAACTTGCGGAGAATTCACAGCCTCCTTCACATAGTTGACAATGCAAAAAGCCTGTTAGATGAATGGTGAATGCTTGCTTTCATTCTATTGTTTTTCTTTTCTTTACTTTTCTTTTTTTTTCTTTTCTTTTCCTTTCTATTCCTTTCCTTTCTTTTCAGCTTGGCACAATGAGGTTTTGATGAAAAAGTTTGAAAAGTTTGACTATTTCATTAAAATGCACCTAACTGCTTATTCATTTGTATTTCAAAATACTACAACAAGGAATTATATATAGAGAGATATATAGATATATATCTTTTCAGTAATTTTAATAGGTATGAAGCAATTGTCAATTGAAAAAAGCCCAATCATATATATATATATATATATATATATATATATATATATATATATATATATATATATTTAAAATGTTTTGACAGCTTCAACTTGAAATTCATCCCCCTTTCCCTGACATTTTTCCTGTGTGTCTTCTTCATACCTTGCACACAGACTCAGGAAGCCCAGGGTTCTCCTAAGGACTTTACTTTTTATACAGAGTATATATGTTTAACTCTGTCCTTAAGACAAATTATAAACTTAGATGATGGAGAGAAATGACTAATCTCTAAATTTGTTTTAATACCAACATATTTTTTTTAGGTTTATAAGCTTACTTACAGAAATATTGGTTAAAAGAGGATGAAGATCCAATGAAAAGAAGGATTACATCTCCAGGAATGGGGAACATTATGACTGAGGGAGAATGGGCCAAAGTCTTATTGACATGCTCGTGTATTTTCAAACAAAGACAAAAATTACACATTCACTTTTCAACAAACTCTGGGCTTTGTGCCCATTCTCTTTCCCAGACAGTTCAAAGTGTTCTTCTGAGACTAAGTGTTAACAGAGACTGCTCTTTGCTCTAATACAGATTAAGTGAAAACTCCTAATGAGGGGCTTCATTGGCCTGCTTTGGTCCACTTTCTTAGCCATCTGCTTTAATTTCTGAATCACATGGGCAAATGCTCCAACAATAACTTGACAAATCTCTTACCTTTGCCTACTTGTAACCTGACATCTGCTCTTTTAGCAATAGCCAGAGCCATTCTTCTTTTCCTGGAATGGTTTTCCCTATCCTTCCTGCCACACTATGTAACTCTTGCCCACATTGCTAGAGTGCCTTCTTTTCTGTAAGTGCCATCTTACTAACACCCTGCCACTCCATGAAGTCATAGAATAAGAAAGAGGGAGACCTGGAGGGCTGTCAAGCCCTCATTGAACAGATGAGGAAACCGAGGAACACAGAAAGAAAATATGCCTGCCCCAGAAACATCTGGTGTTCCAGGGACTAGAAGTGTTCCAATGTACCACACAGCAATTTCTGGAAAATTAAAGCTAATTTTAAAGATGCCAGTAAAGGCTGCTGTTTAAGGGAAACCTACTGAATATTCCCATGAATTTCAATAATATTTTATCTGTAAAAAGAGTTGCTTAAAATAAAGTGTGTGTAACAAAATGGTCCTTCTGCACCAGCTAGTTAGTAACTGTGTAGTTAAGTAGTGCTTAGAATACCTGAGGCAGCTTCTGGAAAGTTAGCCAGTGCTGTTCAGATCACTTGAGTGTCTAGTGATTACATTTATGACTTGATTATAAGGTTCTTAAGGACACAGAGGGAGGGTCTTGCCTCGTTTGAGATTTCCCTAGACCCCAGTATGATGCTGAAACTGTTTTTACTGTCCTTCCTACATAAAGATGCTCTGTTTTGCCCATGTGTTACCATATGACATGCTGTCTCAGAGTAAAAAGGTCGAGGATCCCAACATTCTAGTAAGAAAGCTTAGAGAAGAGGCTGTTGGCAGGGTCTCCCAGAATTTTGCAACACAGGCTGCGAGTGGGCTAAGGGTGAGGAGAGAGAAGTGAGTCACCAGAAAACAAAAAACGCAAGCCCCAAAAGGCAGTTACGCTGGCAAAAACTGGACAAGGCCTGCTTCATAAATCTGGCGGTCAACCTGGGAACCAAGTAAAGAGTCCTTAGGTTTGAGCAAGTGCAGGCCTTCCCGGGCCTCCATCCCGTTGGCCAATTCTGCGAGCTCCTCTTAGGTACATTCTAGGCGCTAGACTTCCAGAAGCCATCTCTGCTCAGCTGCGGGAAGTTAAATCTCAGGGTGGGAATGTAGACTCCCTAACTCATAAAACAACTTTTACCTTCCTTCGCCCTCCTCAGCGGCTCCAATCCACTTCTGCAAACGCCTCCCCGAGGAGCCCCACACTGTCTCTGCTAAGAAGGGGCTCCTCGGCCCAAAAATCTCTTGGTAAAACTACCTACAAGGAGCAGGGGGAGAGAGAGCAGGATGTGAACCCACCTCGGCCTCGAACAGGGCTGCAGAAACGCGCAGGACAGTGGAAAGTTTTCCTCACCGGCTTCTTCCCCCCGCTTGTATGATGATAGGGACCTGGTAGAAGACCAAAGACGTCCTGTTAAATCTTGCTTTGGATTCTGGGTGGGGTCGGCGTGCTTGTGTGCACACGAACCGACCGGGGCTGCAGCGGGGAGAGGAGGGCGGCGCCCCGAGCCTCTGTGCAGTGGGGACCGCGCCCTGTTTCCCCCCGGAGGCCCCTCCCGCCTGGACCTGCCTCTGGAGTGGGAGTCGAGGGCGGGCCCTGCCTGGGAAGGGAGAGGGCCTGCAGACTCGAACCCCACCGCCTCCGGGGACAGCCGGCCTTCGGACACCCGGCCCCTGCTCCCGGGAGCGAAGCGGTCCCTCCCAGGTGTCGGCTGGCGGAGAGTCCAGGAAACCAGGCAGTTTCTCCCCGCACGGGTCGTCTGCCCCCTCCGGCATGCGTTGGTGCAACGCATCTCTCTTGTGAAGAACAGTCTGGAAGCGAGAAAGTTTGTAGAGAATTGAATTTTGCAGAGTTTCGAAGCAAGGAGAAAAATCAAAATTTAGGGCTCGTCCGGGATTTGAACCCGGGACCTCTCGCACCCAAAGCGAGAATCATACCCCTAGACCAACGAGCCACAACTGCAACACGGTGCCTATGTTCCCTCTGAACAGTGCTTTCTCGTTTGCAGTTGGCTGCCAGGCTGTTCCAGAGTTCTGTTCCACGTTGCGACATTGACTTTTTGCCTTGCTTCGTGTTCTCCCATCTCTATTAAGTCTCGTTCTTTTGAAGCCTGGCTCGGGCCCTAGCCTCACTTATTCTCCCCGATCTACCTCCAGGTGAGGAGGGGCAGTTTCCAGACCGCAGGCCAAGTGGGTGAGCTCCACGGAACACCGGCGGACGGCTCTAGGCGCGAGCCCGAGCGCCGCGGGAGTCCGAGGACCCGAGCGGAGCTCGCTTGCGAGGCTGGAGGGTCCTGAGCCCCACGCTGGACGCGCGGGAAGCGTGTCAGTCAGCTACTACCTCGCGCGAGCCTAACATCCTCGGGCGGGAAATGGTGGGCATCAAAATACCGGGCGCAGAATCGGTGGGAGGTGCGCCAGCCTGGCGTGTGTTCGGAATGTCCAGGCCCCTGAAAGAGAACCAAGGGTTCCGTCTCCCCACCTTTGTTTCACTTGTTTCCTCCGTTTGGAATTCTTCCAGTCTCAGCCCAACTCGCGTCAAATCCTGTTGCCCTTTCCTGTAGAACTACTAATGTGTATAAAAAGATAAACTAAAACCTCTGTGTAACGGCCTCCTCTTGAATGGATGTGAGTACGGAGGAGGGCGGACACTCGGGACAAGGGTCCCAGCCTAGGCGGTTCTTCCGCAAACTGGAGCCGCTCAGGCCGCATGGCGCGGACAGGCGCACACAGCGTTTATACATAATGTTCTGTGTCAACGAGTGGTTTCGGGTCTCCGAACTCTGGACTTTAGGCAGCAGTCAAGGATCAATTAGAAGCCCCCAAAAGAAAGATCTGATGGAAGGTTAACTCAGAATTCTTCCAATTGGCTGACAGAGTTGGCACACACTCGCCTCCTAGCTCAAACTTTTTCTTTGGGACAGGAATAAGGTCTGGAGAAGTCGCTTCCAGAAGATAAAAGGCCCCGAAAGAAACAAGAGAGCAACCGCTCCCTGGGTGACTGCAAGCTACAAAAGCGTAGCTCCTCCTTCGAGCCGGAATCGAACCAGCGACCTAAGGATGACCGTACCGGAAGCGTACTACAGTCCTCCGCTCTACCAGCTGAGCTATCGAAGGGGGGACGGTATAGGGCTCTCTAGAGTCACCTATTCCCCAGGACATATACAAACAGGGGCGCTGGAGAAATGATCTTATGCTGGCGACTGACCATCGCAGGGTCACAAGACCAACTTGTGAGAAAGCCCCGCCCGCAGTTCTGGGGACTACCGTTCTAGAGCTGGATTACCCCCTGCCCCAAGAAGCTTCCAAAGAAGGACGGACCCATGGGTTCCTCACAGGCACCTCTAGACCCCGTGAATCACGAGGCCACCCGGGGCGGGGGCCTCTGCTCGCCCGGGGGCCGTAGGCTCCAGTGAGCGCGCAGTCCGGGACCTCCCGCCTTAATGTATGTGGAGTGGAAGCCGCCAACTGGGCCTCGAAGAACTAGGGAGCGCGGCGTTGGGACGCGCAGCCCTGCCCGCGGGGCGCGGCGCCAGCCACAGGGGGCGGGCCTCCCGGCTCTGGCTCGCGCCTCTTCGCATTTCCCCGCTGCCTGTGCTCGCCTCGGAGTCCAAGCGCTGTGCACAGGCGAACCGCAACTCCTCGGTTTACACGTCCACAGACTCGGGGAGAGAGGGGATATAGCATATATGGGTAACCCCAATGTTTCTGCGAGAAAGGACTTCTGGAGAAAATACCTTAAGGGTTTTCAAATAGGAAGCCGCAATTTCCCTGGGTCAATAACAAGCTTAGTGACCCGTTTCCGCTGGGGTAGTTTAGTGTTCGAAAGCTCTCGGACACAGGAAACCTTGCTGGACAGCCTACTCTCTCCCGATTGTCTCCTCGTCTTTGGGGAGGGGATGTTGTTCTGGGCTCCAAGCTTGTGCAGAGCGGGACACTGGGCTAGAGCTCGAGTCCATATAAGCTGCGGCCCGGGCTCCGGCTGCCCTCGGGAAGGGCTCTCGCGGTGGATCTGCACAGCCCGCGCATCCGCGGAGGCAGGCGACGCTCCCCGCAGCTTATATGGACTCCGCCACATTCCAGGCATCAGAGCCGCAGCTGCGCAGTAGGGCATAAGAGGAAGCAGATCTGCTCAGCGTAGCTTGTTCCGGTAGTAGGACTGCGGCGAGAAGATAAATGAACCGAATTTCCGCAGGGGTTAAGGTTACTGGAGGAGAGGGCGGGGCGGGGGACTGCGGGTCCAGTAAGGATTTAAAACAGTAAGAAATAGGTCGAAGGCCCCAGCGAGATTTGAACTCGCGACCCCTGGTTTACAAGACCAGTGCTCTAACCCCTGAGCTATAGGGCCCCGTGAGCAGTCGGCTTGCTTCTTTCTTTGAAAAGGAAAGTTTTTATGCCGGGCCTTTGTTAGAGAAACTAAGTGTAGGAAGTAGACAAAATCTAAACTTTGTTTCAGTGTATTTACTATTGGAATTTGGTCTGCACGCTCTTGCTAGGGATAACGCAATTATGAGGGCCAGTGATAACAGCCACCACTATTTTAAGATCGGAGACATCTGCCTGCACCAACACATTATAACCCAAAGTCCACCTCATCCCTCCCCTCGCACCCCGACCGCCGTTTAAAAATTAAGAGGGGAAAACTCGCCATAGAGGAAGTTGACTACCACAGGTCTCTCAGCTGAAACTGGGCCTTCCCACTGATTTTCTCCTTGACTCAGGATAGCCACCAACTTTCAACCTCCTTCTTCAAGTTCCTTATGTGTAGGGACCTTTTTAACAGCTCAAGTGCGCCAGAGCAAGTATTTGTTAATTCGTTTTTTAATTCATTTCTTCATGCAACAAACACTAAACTCCCAATTCTATGCTGGGCTGTGCACTAGGAACAAGGCAACAGATACGGTCTCTAACTTGAAGTCACAGTCTTGTGGAATAGAGAAATTTGGTTTTTATGAAAGAGAACAGTGAAAAGTAGCTGTGCCAGCCGTGAACAGGTGGTGGACAATGCCGGGATTCCCAGATTTGTGGAGTGAGCCATCACAGAGGCAGTACTTTAGGTAGGGGTGGGGTCTGAGCTGCCCTTGAGAGGTTAAGATACAAGTTTGGGGAAGGAGTGATCTCTGGTAGAAGAAAATGTATGAGCAAAGTCTGAAAGAAAAACCAAGGCATTTAAGGAACCAAGGCAGAACGCCGCCTGAGGCAGATATCTGCCCTCCTGGAAATAAGGGAAGGTAAGAAGTCAGGTTAGTAGGAGACTGAGAGACCTCTGGAATGAAGTTACACCCTTTAAAAAATTGAAAATGAACATTGAACACATCAGAAACTAATGTTGTACTCTATGTTGGCTAATTGAATTTAAATTTTAAAAAACTGAAAATGGAAACTCATCAGGCATGGATATGCAGATGAATTGAAGGGAAGAAAAACCAGAGTCAGAGGTACATCAGAGAGTGGCCATGGTGCAGACGCTCAGATATAAAACTGCAAGAGGTTGATAGTTATGAAACTGGAAAGGAAGAAAGAAATGAGGGAGATAGAGGGAAGACAGGTTCAGCTGAAGTTAGGTATGAATAAAGACTAAGAGATAATAAAGATGAAAGAGGTAGGGAGGACTCTCAATTATTATACCTTGAAAAAGCAAGATGACATTGCAGGAACAAAAAAAACGTCTAAAGAGAGGGGTACCTGAAAAGGGCAGAAGATGCAGTGCAAGGATTTAGGTAGGCTGGATTTGAAGTGAGATTGGAGGAGTTTATGGGAATTGTACAATTGCTAGAATACTCATGTCTAGAAGTCCATAGATGGATAGATCATGTTTAGGTCAAATTACATGAATTATCCATTGAGTTGTAGCCTCTAAGAGTTACAAGCTCTTGAAGGAAGAAAGTACAGAAAGAAAACTGCTGAGGCCTGAACATGAGCTAAATACTCTGTTGCAGGCATTTGTCTTATGAGTGGATGTCCAATATTTTTTAACATTGTCCTTACATTTGATAATTTCACATATTATAAGTGAGTCTGTCCTAGAAAATTTGCCTACCCAGCTGGCAGCTGGGAGTGGCCATGTGACCTAAGTTCCAGCAGTTAGATTCATCCAGGGAAGATTTCAAGTTAGATATATAAAGCAGGAGTGAATGACACCACAGGGAAATCCTATATATTTTCAGTGGTGAGATACAGGATTTCTTAAGTCTGTAAATCATTATCTTTCTTCAAGTCTGGAAAATTCTTGGTTAGCTTTTCAAATGTTGTTTTGCTCTATTTTTCTTTGTCCATCTATGAAGCTGGAGTTAGCACCTTCATACCTTATCCTTAATTCCTTTTACCTTCTCGTCCATATTTTCTTTTTGCCTCTCCATGTTGCATTCTGCATAACATATTCTTATCCATTAATGCCTGCTACAACTGTGTTTAATCGGCTATTAAATCCACCTACTGAGGCAATGTAATTATAATTCTAATTTTCAATTCTAGAAGTTCTGATTCTTCTTCAAAACTATGAAGCCAACATTTTTTCCAGTTTTATTGAGATATAATTGATATACATCACTGTATAAGTTGAAGGTATACAGCCTGGGGGGGTACCTGGGGAGCTCAGTTGGTTAAGCGTCTGCCTTCTGCTCAGGTCCTGATCCCAGGGTTCTGGGATCCAGTACCACCATCGGAAGCCTGCTTTTTCCTCTCCCTGCTGCTATCCCTGCTGTGTGTTCTCTTTTTGTTAAATAAATAAAATCTTTTTAAAAAATCAAAAAATTTAAAAAACAAGTGTACAGCTTAATGGTTTGACTTCCATATATTGTGAAATGATCACTGCTATAGTTAGCATCCATTATCTCATATAGATATAATAAAAAGAGAAAGCAAAAAAAAAAAAAACAAAAGAAAAAAGTTTTTCCTTATGATGAAAACTCCTAGGATTTAATCTTTGAACAATTTTCACTCATATCAGGCAGCAATGTTAACTGTAGTCACCATGCTATTACATGTACTAAGTTCTTATTTATCTTATAACAAGTAGTTTGTACCTTTCGACACCCTCTCTCCTATATCCTTTCCCCAACCCCAGAACAAATAGGTTCTGTTCTTCTATGACTTTGGGTTTTTTGTTTCTGTTTTTAGATTCCACATATACATGAGCTTATATAGTATTTGTCTTTCTCTGACTTCTTGCACTTAGCATAACGCCCTCAAGTTCCATCCATGTTGTCCCAAATGGCAAGATTTTCTCATTCTTTTTTTTTTTTTAAAGATTTCATTTATTTATTTGACAGAGAGAGAGATCACAAGTAGCAGAGAGGCAGGCAGAGAAAGAGGAGGAAGCAGGCTTCCCGCTGAGCAGAGAGCCCAATGTGGGCCTGGATCCCAGGACCCTGAGATCATGACCTGAGCCAAAGGCAGAGGCCTTAACCCACTGAGCCACCCAGGCGCCCCAAGATTTTCTCATTCTTATGGCGAAATAATATTCCATTAGATATATACCACAACTTCTTTATCCATTCATTCATCAGTGGACACTTAGGTTGTTTTCTTATCTTGTCTATTATAAATAATGCTGCCATGACCATGCAGATGCAGGTATCTTTTTTAAGTTAGCGTTTTTGTTTCCTTTGGATATATTCCCAGAAGTGGAATCACTGGGTCAAATGGTAGTTCTGGTTTTGTTTTCTGTCTTGTTTTTGTTTTTGTTTTGAGGATCCTCCACACTGTTTGCTATACCAACTGTACTAGTTTATAATCCTACCAACAGTTAAGTCAAATTGTTGAGTTTCCTATTATTTGCAGATGTTAACTAGTTTGTCTTCTCTTTCTTTAAACACATTAATGATATTCATTTTAATATGTATAACTGATAATCCTAATATTATTCTATCTTTTGTTCTAGTTGACTCTTATTCATGTCACTTTCTTTCCTTGTGTAATTTGTCATCAAATGTGTACTGCTCAATGTCTTCGCAAAATTATATGCAGTGAATTTTTGAGGCCAAGATGAAGGTGACTTCCTAAAAAAAACCATATATATATGTGTGTGTGTGTGTGTGTATATATATATACATATAGTTTATAGTTTATATATATATAAACATATATATAAAAAAGTTTAATTATATATAAACTATATATATGTAGTTTCTGCCAGGTACCTGGGGCACTATCAACCCAAAGGATCCTAAAAAAAGTTATTAACTGAACATTTCTTGAGCCTTCAAGATGATGTTAAACCCAAGCTGCAAATTAGGGAGAATGGAGACCTGTGCTCACATCTTCTCAGGAAAAGCTGAAAGCTCATTCTTTCCAGTTTTTCTTGTTAATGTCAGCTGATTTCCGCTGAGCTCTATAACAATCATTGGAAGTGGGAGGATAGAGGTAAATTTACTTCTTGTTCATCCTTGCCTTATGGGAATAGCTCTTTAATATTAATATTAAATTAATATTAACTTAATAGTTGGGAGAGTATCTTACTTGATTTTCCATTTTGGATAGGTGCTGGGTCTTGACATCTGTTCCTCTTGTTTGTCCCATCCAAAGAGTCTGCCAAAACTACAGCCCAATTTTGCAGTGATTAGCAAATGTCTTCAGAGCTACAAAGCTCGGTGCTTCCCATACTTCTCAGATTTCATCTTTTGCTTGTATTCTGGCCTAATAGTTGCTCTCTATTGTGGTACTTTTTAGTACTTTAAGGAGATTTGGTAAAATCTTATCCAATATTTTTATCATTTTTCTTCAAGGAGTTCAGTCCAAATTATTTCACTCACAATTACTAGAAAGGAAACCAGAGTTGTAGGAGCTGTAACATCAAGCATACTCCACCACATGAGCTGAGAAGCAGAGAAAGCATCCCCATAGGAAGAGCACAAGGGAGAGCAGGCCAAAGTACAGGGAGAGGTAATAGCAAGAAAGGGAACCTGCATACCTTCTATGTCCCTAGCTATGACCCACTCCAGAGGCCTCAGTGTGTTCCACTCTTGGAATCTGTGAGATTTTCTTGGATTATCACAGAAATCCTCCTTTTTTATTTTAACAAAAATTGTTTTCAACTTAAAGATGCAACTACACTAATGTACTCTCAATATGTGCCTCTCTATTTTACTGCTTTTATCTTCTAATATTTAGATCAACATTTACCAAATGACAGCTGTATATCACCAACAGATCTTTGCTCCAGTCAATTTGATCCACTTATAATTCCCCAAATAGAACTCACACCTTTTTCAGTTGTGATCATTTGCTCCATCAACTAGAATGATTTCTCATTTTACCATACTTGTCAAACACTACCTATCCTGGAAAAACCATCTCAATGTTCTCATAATTCACAATGCCTCTGCTGTTTTCAGAGTAGAGTTCATCTCTTCTCTCCTCTGAAACCCATGAATTTTTTTTTTCCTTGCTATTTCTTCCTCTTTACTCCCACTCTCAAGATACTGAATAGGACAGATATAATGGAGGTGACCCATAGCACCTAGGAGTAAGCATCCAAATTGACATTACCCCTTCAACATATATTCAATTATCTATGAAATTGTCAAATTGTTCTGTTCTCCTTCCCATATTTCTTCATCCTATGTGATTGTCGAAAGATAGCACACATTTTCATTTTATTTTTTAATTTTCCAGAACTACTTCTAAACCGTGGTTTCTTATCTATTCCTATGCCATTTTTTGAAAGATTTTATCTTTAAGTAATCTCTACACCCAGTGTGGGGCTTGAACTCCCAACCCTGAGAACAAGAGTTACATGTTCTACCAACCCATGTCCAGGCACCCCACCTATGTCCAACTTTTTGAAAGTGCTACAAAAGACACAAAGAAAGAACAAAGGAGAAGGCAAAGAAAAAGGGAAGGAGATTCTAGTGCACTTAGCTATAGACTACTAAGTTTATTTTTTGTTTATTTTTATTTATTTTTTTATTGTACAAATTTTTTTTTATTGTTACTTAAATTTTTTTCCCAGTGTTCCAAGATTCATTCCCCATTCCCACACCCAGTGCTCCACGCTTTAGGTGTCCCCAGTACCCACCACCAGGCTCTCCCATCCCTCCATCCCCCTCCCTCCAAGTCCCTCAGTTTGTTTCTGTGTCCAAAGTCTCTGTTGTTTTGTTTCTTTTCCTGGATTATCCTAGTTCCCCTTTACTTTCCTTCTCCCACTGTCCTCCAGGTTACCCCTCATGCACCGCAAGTAAGTGAAACCATGAGATACTTGACTTTCTCTTCTTGGCTTATTTCACTCAGCATAATCTGTTTGTTTGGGTTTTTTTTTAAGATTTTGTTTATTTATTTGACAGAGAGAAACACAGTGAGAGAGGGAACACAAGCAGGGGGACTGAGAGAGGGAGAAACAGGCTTCCCACCGAGGAGTGGAGCCCGATGTGGGGCTCGATGTGGGGCTCGATGTCCCGGGTCTCCGAGATCATGACCTGAGCCGAAGGCAGTCGCTTAACCAACTGAGCCACCCAGGCGCCCCAACTACTAAGTTTATTTTGTTTTAAGAGTCACATGCATTAGTATAGTGTCCTCAGCTTAATCCTCAGCTCCCTGAGGGGAAGGTTCTGAGTCTCCAAATACCTAACAAAGTGATCAGCACATATCAGGGCATTAATAAGTATTAGAAATGGAGAGCAAACAAATGCAGAAGCATGAGTGGGGGGGGGAGGAGATTTCAACCCACAGAGATCCAGAATATCATGGAATCTTCTAGTTTCCTCTTCGTGGAATTCTTGGTAAACAACCACTTAAAATCTCCAAGGGCCTTCCAGCTCTCATCCAGTTTAGGTGTAAATTCTAGGAAACCAGTCTGAATTCAGGTGCCAATTCTCATTATGTATGTTTTCACTAAATGGTGTGCCGAATACCAGCACACACAGAATCTCTACAGCAAAGAGGAGTTACCTAAACATAAACATATGGTTACCTAACGAGAGTGAGAATCTCTAAGGTAATGTCCTCAGACAAACACTAGGTAGAATCAGTTTGACATGGCACGTAGCACTCAGCCCTGCCAGGGCAAGTTTCCTCCGGAAAACGGCCGAACTCCTTTCTCCAGCCAGTGCATGGTTTCAGACTCCCAAGGAAACACACTTTCCACTAAGAAAAGTCTCATTCTGTCCTGCTAAGTGGATGACCAGTGCCACCCACCTTTTGGCTTTTCTTTAGACTGAGCAGCACTGGGCATGTTCTGAGCTGCCTCTGGATGCTCTCGGGTCTTGGCAAGCAGGATAGGCTATGGGGATGCTAAAGGAGGTTTCCTGGACTCACAACTTCTATAAGACTCTTTTTCTAAGGCTAGGATGGAATGCCCTTCAAACTCAAATAAGGTGAGCTTAAATGCAAGATTTGAGCAAGAGATTTCATGTTTTTAATAGAGTGTGAGGAACTTAAGACTGGGGAATAAGATCAGAGTAATAAAAAAATATAAAGAACATCACAAATCTTTCCAGAAACTTCCTGAGATGGGTCGCAATGAAAATGCCTGTTCTTCAAAAGATGTGCTGTTTAGGCCTTCAGCTCATGATAGGAGTCTCATCACACGTGATTCTCACTTTGGGCACCAGAGAGTCAGGTTCAAACCTGTAAGATCCAACCTTGTGACACTAAACATAATAGTGACTCCCCAAAACTTCATTTCTGCATTTCACTAGTGCCCCCTACTCCCATTTTGGACCCAACAATCTTGTAGGACTGAAGAGATTCAAATCTTGCAGTGCCTAAACACAAAGTAGGGAAATGTGGCATAGATCCATAGATAGCTCAGCCAGGGGAGGGGGACAGTAGTGCTTATTGTATAGCTATCCTTGAGCCGCTTGTTCCATCAACAGGCTGGGGAAGTGTTTCAGCTCACTCTCTACAAAAGTTGATTGTTTGTGTTCTAAAGGAAATCTTTTAAGAATTGAAAAGTCAAACCCTATCCCACAAGGCCTTGCCTGGTGCCCAGGAATTCTCGCTGACTTACTCGGCTTTTCAAGCCCCTTTAAATGTCACCTGAAGACTACTTTGGTCTCTGTAAAAGCTTTCTCCTGCTACCTCCATTCAGACCTTCCACTATTGTCCTTCTGACTTTGATTTCTTCCTCCTTATACAGCTCATGGCTATCTACCTTTCCCCCCCACCCCTTATCAGGATGATTTTGTAAGCACTGTTCTCAGGCATTTACCCTGGTGAGCCACCAGGAATGCAGAGGACTGATAGGCTGGCTGGCTGGCTAGCACATTAGAGGAAGAACGTGTAATGAAACTGAAGATCTTAGAGATGCAAAAGAGAAAACTTGAGGGACATCATCACCATACTCAAATACTTGATATGCCATCATGAGGAAAGAGGAAATAGAAGTATTCTTTGTGATAAAAGAGAACCAATTCTTAAGTTACAGGAAAATTGTTATTTATAGATATATGTATGCATATACTTAAGTAAAGATGAAAGACTTATGCACTGAAAATTATAAAACATTAATGAAGGAAACTAAAGAAGACACAGATAAATAGACTTCTGGTATCCATGAATTGGAAGAATTAAAACTGTTAAAAATATCCAAACTACACAAAGTAACCTATAAATTCTAGGCAATCCCTATCAAAATCCCAATGTCATACTTACAGAGATAGAAACAAACAATCCTAAAATTCACATGAAACCACAGGAGTCCCTAATGTAAACTATGCTTTTGTGTGAAAATGATGTGTCAATATTGGTTCATCGATTGTTTGTTTCCTCTGAATACTGAGCACAGTTGTAGGATCTCAAAAGGCACCTGTTTTTCTCTGAGGTCTAGGCAGTAACTGAATTAATTTTTCTGTTACTGTCACACACTAGCATATTGGCGTTCTGTAATTTCCACTTGGTTGCAATCAAAAAGAGCAAGAATTCTTTTCACATAAGGTGCATGGACCAAGTGTGGTGGGCCCTAAGAAACCCTGAAGTATGGAGAACTGAGGTGTGACTGCTCTTCCCTGTATCAAGAGAAGAGGTCAGAATCTGTTTTTCTCCTCGGTTCTGGAATTGCTCGTGTGCTCCTCACCCCAGGCATGCAGGCTTGGACTTCTGGGGAGGGTGAGCAGGGCAGCGAGAGCACGCTGCGTGGGCAGGAATCATAATCTGGGCTCTGTCCCCCAGGTAAGGGCATCTCCAGCTATCTCCTTCCCTAGTCGCCAGTAATAACAGCCGCCACGTGGCTACAATTGCTCAGGAGAAAGGGAACCTCTCTGGGAGACGAAGTCTTATAGGTTCTAAAGAAAAGTACCGAAGGCTTCCTAGTCTCAGAAGTCCACCCACTCTGAGACAGGGTTCTCCTCATCCCGCAAGCGGAATTGGGAGGAAGAAGCCTCTGCAGACTGTGCTCCAAGTCTAGGGAGCGGGCCTAGACTGGCGCCGCCTATCTGCGGTCGGGTCTCAAGGAGCAAAGGGGAACTGGAGTCCAGCTTTTTTCTTGATCCTTTTAACTCAGGTCCAACGCTTCCTGGAGGCTCCAAGACTTCTTTTCTGGCTTCAGAACTGAAAAATATCAAACTCAAAATTTAGCAGTGACTGCAGCTTTGGTCTTCTTTACACCACCCGTACCGCCCTCTACCTCCCTACCCCCGCCCCAAAGCGATCTGGAGTCAAAAAGGAATTCATTCTTCCGTTGAATAAATACTTTTTGAGCGCGTACCGGGCGCCAGGAGGAATGACGCGACCCCTCTCTTCGGAGTGCTCTTTACGTTCTAAATCTCAAGAGCTTTGCTTCCGGGAGCGGAGAGTTTGTTTTAAAAAATCGTTGTCTTCAGTTTCTGCAGTGAGAAGAGCTGTTCCGGCTGGGCGGATTCTGGTTGGAATCCCAATGGAGCGGAGGAGGAAGGGAAGAATTTCTTCCATGGCGTCCTTTGGCGATATCTACAGTCTTAAGCCTCAGGTTGGAGGTTCAGAGGACAACGCTGAGAAAGGAGCAGAAAGATATAACTAGGAAGTGTAAGCAAAACTCCCTTATGGGTTTGGTAGCGTGGCCGAGCGGTCCAAGGCGCTGGATTTAGGCTCCAGTCTCTTCGGGGGCGTGGGTTCGAATCCCACCGCTGCCATGATTTTGTTTCTAATCAGAAGTAGTTAGTCACAGCCTGTGATCATCTTCACTTCAAATAAAAGTAGATTCCTGCGAGATTTAGCCAAATCTCAAAACCCAGTATCTGAATTTTCTGAATACTCGGCTCTAAACTGACGGAGTGCCACTAGTGAATGAATGACCGAGTTTACCCGCAGGGAGCTCCTAAGTCAGGCAGATCACTGAAAGACACACTCCTCCGGATCCACAATCAAAAAAACCGGCACAAAGAGGTAACAGATACTTGCCCCCAGGCTCAAGTAATTGCAACTCATCCGCCTCAGGCCATCACTTGAAGACAAAGCCCCAGGCTCCACTCCCCACCAGACAGGAACAGAATCTGCAAAAATGAAGCCAGCGCGCTGGAGTTTGGAGCCAGCCCCAGCTACAACGCCCCTCTCTCTCCCCCACCCGGGATTTATCCTGCACCACACTCACTACAACCTCTAGAGTCTCCTAACCTGGAAAATCTAAGTGCTAGGGCAGACCACTCACAGAGTGGCTCCAGACCCTCCCTCAAGGTTTCTGGCCTCTGACAGTCTCCGAGATTCCTGGGCTGAAGCTTTGGGAGGGGTTTCTCTGTCCCACCTCTTCTATAAAGTGTATAAAAAGCCACGGAAAAGTCAATACTTTAGAATATATTGATAGTCAGCCTCCGAGGATTAAATGAACCATTTAAGATCCATGCATTTGTGTACTGGAAAGCCCATTCTCAGCTGTCATTTAGGGATGTATTTGCTCCTAGAACTAAGGGGTTCAATCCAGAGCTCACCTCAGGTGCAGGAGGAGATAAGGGAGTGAGAAGATTTCGTTCATCTTGAGATGCATAAAAACACCAGACTGAAAGACAAATAGAGGAACCTAGAGGGACTAGGGAGTAGTCCTTCCTATATGTGGCTTCTCATTGTAATCTGTGCTCCTTTGCAATCCACGTGCTGTGATTTGTGGTCTAGTAATGGTAGCCAGGAAGCATCTGGCAACTGCCACCCAGGCATTGATCTCGGGGAGGACCTTTCTTGGCTCTGTCTCAGCAGGTGTCCAGAGAAACCTTCACGGTCTCCAGCCTGTCTGACAAGATGGGCAGGGCAAGTGAGATGTCCTTAAAAGGAATAGAACGGCTTGTTGGAATCTTTTCAGGTGCCGGTTTTCTCTGTTGGCTGCACTTGGGAAACTATAGAACACTGAGGTTTGGATCCCACTCCTAGAGATTAGTGTATCATTGGTCTAGAGTGCGGCCTCCATGTGAGGATTTGTAAGAATTCCACACATGCTTCTCATGAATCAACAGAGTTAAGAACTACCGCTCTAGGGATAGAGTGATTCTTTTGGACATGATGTGCAGGGTCAAAAAGCGGACCGAACCCAAATGCTCTTGAAAAATGGTGTCAGTTATGAAATGAAGGTGACTTGCAAACAGGGGCAGAATATTCTGTAATTATGAAATCTCCCTGGTGGGAGAGGGTGGCTGCAGGGATTGGAAGCTTCAGCGTGACTTCTGTGCAGCTGTGGGACTCTATCCAGTCACTTCTCACTAAAACGTCTTTCTCAGAAAAATGAGCACATTGTGTCACCAGGCTTGGAGGAAGGCCTGGAGAGGAGGTTCCTTCTGGGGGCCCCGGGAATGGCTGGTGAGGGTTGCGTTGAGAAAGGCAGAATTTGTCCACAGGGAATTTGAGTGCTGCTGTCTCTGTTCGCCTGGACATTTCTTGAGCAGCAAGAGCAGTCCTCAGAGGGTCGATACCACAATGCTGAGATGCTAACGGGGCGATCTTGGAGACCCCTTAAGTCCTAAAACCATCAAATTCTAAAAGAATGAGCATCTGCTCTTTTTCCCTGAGAGCAGAAAGAAGACATCTCCAAGGGTTTTCGGAATAAAGTTTCAAACTATATAAGGACTTTGTGTTCTCAGAAGAAAAAATTCAGCAGAGCCACAAGTATGAACTATTTGATATCTCATCTGGTAAGAGGAAGGACTGTAGAGTTTGACCCGCATCTTTTGTTTGTCGGTCAGATTCCAGCTCTAAGTAGTGTCCAAGCATTTGCAATGCCCAAATCTCCATTTGGTAAGTCATGCTCCCTCGAAGGTACGATTTTGTGGCCCTAATTAGCCTGACTCTTCCTTTATCTTCCTAAGAAATTCGTAGCAAGACTGAGAGGAAGCCAACAAGAACAAAATATGGTCGGCACCTGCAAAAGGCCCACAGCCTTCTACTGTTACGAATTTCATTGGCGCAGTAAAATACTCTCCCTTGTAAGGTGGGAGATGAACAATCCACAGACTACGGGCGAAAGTAAGCTTTCACGATGAGCCCCGCTGTTCTCAGAACACTTCCTCCACTTGCTTTTAAGATTAAGACTTCAGAACACAAATCTATGCGATAGTGTTGAGATGTAAAGGAAGGTAGTTACCATCAGAAAAAAAAAGGGAGCGCGGCTGCCAGCAGGCGGTAGCGTGGCCGAGCGGTCTAAGGCGCTGGATTAAGGCTCCAGTCTCTTCGGGGGCGTGGGTTCGAATCCCACCGCTGCCAAGAAGAACTTTTGCCAGTTGAGGAACTAAAGTCAAAAGATAAGGAATAATCACTCCGCCGCCTTTATAGGACAGCGCTGGATTGGGTGTGTGGTGAGTGGGTGGGTGAGTACGAGAGGATCCAGGGTGAGCTTTCAGATCAGACGGTTTCAGTTTTGTTTTACTGTTTTGCCGCCAGGAAGCGCTCTGGAAAGTCTTGCCATTTGGTGAAGTTTTGATAAAAATCTTCAAAGACCAAGTTCACCAGGAGGTTAGGGGTCTGGAAGAAGCAGAAAGTTTCAGACTTCACAGTGGTGGGTGTGTCCAGAGAAATAGCTGTCACACGCGGATTGATAGGAGGATTGATATAAGGGCTAAGAAGGGACAAGGAGTGTTTTTTTTCTTTTACATTTTCGCCTTTATATGTAGAAATGCAGAGACTTGCAGCCAGTCTATGAGCAAACATCGCGAGGCAACTACTTTGGCCAGAGTCCAGGGCTCAGACCCATGGGTCTGTACTGTCCAGTGCATACCAGCGACTTCAGAGCTGGCTCCATTGTCCCTAGGTCCCCACTGGCCTGTTACCTCTAGCCTCCCCGCTCAGGTTTCTGCCTCCCCACTCCCACGCCCCATTTCTGGTCTCTCAATGCAGTGTCTCCCCTTCCCTCCAGGTCTTTCTGTACCTGGAAGTGAGAAGGAAGGAGAGGGTCAGAGCGAAACTGTCAGCAAGAAGGCAATACCCACCGGAGGTGGGAGGTATTTCAGTCCTTGCAGACTTGAGTCAAGGATCCTTGACAATCAACTTGGGATATTAGCTCATGCTTGCTCTCAAAGAGCTAGAGAAGGTCTCCACCCCAAATCCAAACTCCTTTTAGACATTTTCACCTCTTAAACTGTAAGAACTTCCTTATCTGTGCTGTGGTTTGGGAGCCTCTAAGAGTGGATGGGTGGAATTTGGTGTCCATGGCAACCCAAGCCCAAGCTAAGAGTTGTCCCCCTCTGTGTCCCTCTAGGGAGGTTGTGAAGGAGAGAGAGACTTTGGGCAAAGAGGGAAACTTCATTTCAAGGAGGGGGTGAAGAACTGAGGTGGCCGTGTCCTTAAAAGAATGATGAAGAGAAACTTCAAGTTTTCTGGGAGCTTCGCGATCTAGGACTTTGAGTATGGTTGTCCCTCTTTTGCTTAAGCATACTCACTTTTAAAAAATCACAATTCTTGCTTAAAGAAAGCATTGGGTCCCTGCACTCACCTAGCTGAACTAGAATGGAGAGAAACAGTGATGCTTGAGTGGCCTCAGTTTAAATTAATGGCAGTGGTCTCATGCATGTCTGCATGACAATCCTACTATTTTTCACAAGCCCTTTCCTACATATTTTTAAAGACTGCTCTTTGATCCTTTCTCCTCTGTCCTCAAAACAGCCAACACCTCCTCATACATTCTCACCATCTGCTTTCTATTTCACTGAGAAAACAGAAGCAGCCACAAGAGACCATCTACAAGGTCCCCATCGACCTTTGTCTGAGTGTTTCTTTGCCTCTTGTTGCTGTGGATGACCTATGTGAGATCCTAGCTAGGCCATCTCTGCCCTCTGTGCTCTAGATGCCATCCCTGATTGCTTACCCAAGAATATTCTTTCAAACAGTTGTTTCTTCTCTCTTTTGCAGGATCATTCCCAACAGCCTACTGGTTTGCTGCTATTATGATCCCATTATCAAATAAAAACAGGGCATTCTGGCAGCAATAAGGGGTGCAGATACAAGGTTGCCTTATATAACCATGATCACTCTGAGTCTCCACGAGGCTCTTTCTAGGTGTCTTAGTACCATGCCAATGAGTGGTGTAAAGAGCCGAAATTTGGGTGCATGGGTGGTGTGAGGGAGTGGACATTTCTCTTTCCTCCTTACCACCTCCCCTCCAATGCTCCTAGGAGGTGATGTGGATCAAGATGTATGCTCCTTCAACAAATTAGTGAGTGCGTATTTTTTTGCCCAGGATTGTGCTTGGTTCTAGGAGGCAAGGCTGGTCTTCAGGGATTTCACTTTCTAGAATGCAAAGAATTATTTTCTCAAACAAATGGTGATACTCAACTCAACCACTCTCCATCCAGTCTAGAAAGTGTGAAAGTAAGTGAAAAGGTTAAGTATGAGATAATGTGGCAGAGTGGTTCAATGCTCAGGGTTTAGGCTATAGTCTCTTGGATTTGTGAGTTTGAATTCCACCACTGCCAATGTTTTGATGTTTTTTTAATAAAATATCCACACTTTACATTTCTCTTGCATACTAAAATATCAGTACAAAAAAATGTGATCTACAACAGGTGTCTGATTCAGGAGAGACATCCTCACAATCCTGCTGGGTATGTGTTACTGATTCCTCACTGAGAAGAGATATAGATATATATTATGTTATATGATATTTTATATATATATATGCCTTTTATATAGTTTACAGAGAAAACAGAATCGCTGCTCCATGAAATAACTGAAATATTGTGGTCTCTAAAAACCATTCTGATTAAAAAGAACTACAGCTTCTTATTTCAGATTTGAGGCAAGACACATACACAAAGACTTGGCAAGAAAGCAAGAATTCCTGAAAACGCCTGGACCATATCAAAAGTTCTCAGAAGCTAACAAATTTCCATCGACCAAAGATGGAACAAATTGATGACCAAAAGGAATACTTACTGCATTATACTGAATATAAAAACATGTAATGTTCTCTTAGCTGCAGAAAGAAAAACAACTAATTGATCACCAGTGGGGATAACTAGGGAGAAAAATATTTAATCTTGAATTTGGCAATTAATGTGTAAGAATCAAGCATAATTCTTACCTATTACATGTAAATTCTGTATAAGATAATTAAGTAGCTCTAGTTGGTGAATAAAAGTTCTATGAAGAGGAAATCTAGGCAGGGAATATGGAAGAGGTGTAACACTGGAAATCTTGATTTAGCTGTGATGATATTAATCTTTAACGGTAAGTTGACGGAGGAGTTTACAGTGGAAGGATCAAGCTCTCTATCTATGAACCCACTGACCAACATTTAAAATCGAATGTTTATTTGCCTGTGGGGGTGATATTTAATATATGAAGTACATACAATTGCTTGTGAAGTACTTTTGTAAAAATTCTAACCTGAACTTAATCAAGCATTAATAGTTAATGTTTTATTTTCAAGAAATGAAAGAGCAATATAAATTACAACAAAAGAAAGGATTAAACTAAAAAAGGATGTACAACATTGTCCAAAAGAACTAATTCAATTTCTTTAATAGCTCACTGGCAGAGAGAAGACAGAGAAAAACAGAGAGACTGATCTAAAAGAGAGGAGGCGTAAAGACAAAGCAAATCAGATATATGTGTAAAATTTGTTTCACTCTTGATTAGATTAAAACCTCTTTAAGTGTCATTTTGAGAAAATCAGGGAAATTTCAAGGTGCACTATGTATTAAAGTACAAAAGACTTGAATGTTAATTTTTTAGGTATAAATTTGTGGATATGCAATAAATGTATGTATGACTAGAGAATCATGCTGAAATCTAAGCAGTGATGATACATGACATCCAGATTTGCTTTATCATACTTCAGATAAAAGAAAATAGAAAAGAGACCCTGGCTGGCTCAGTTGGTGGAGCACGGGACTCTTGGTCTCAGGATTGTGAGTTCAAGCCCCACATCTGATATGGAGATGGCTTTTAAAGAGAAAATAGAAGAAAAAGTGACAAATAAAGAAATTAGTAAGACTCTGAAGCTTGTTGAATATGGATAATGATTGATTATTGTATGTCACCATTTACTTTATATGAAAATTGATAAAATGAAGGTAAAAATGAAATTCCCTTAGACTTTTGAAAATGTTCCATTTTTATACTTAGTATTTACAAAACTCTGATGTGAAATATAAATTGCTACTTACATAGGTAAAAAAATTCTCATTCTCTAGAACCAATTAACACTTATTATTCTATTTTTAGTGGCCTGATATGTATCCAAAATGTGTTGATGGTGTTCCTTTTATAAGCACCCTGCTCATCTATGATTGGACTATGTCATTTTGTAGATTAGTTCCCGTTAATCCAGATTACTGTTATTTTAACTACCTTTACCAAAGTTTTCCCTAATAAAACTCCTGTATGACTACGGTTAGATATTCAGGATTGACCGCTCATTATTTTAACATTTACATTTTATATTCTATACCTTGTTATTCTTAATGTTTTAGGGAATTATTCTTTAATTTAGAGATTGGTAAATCAGTATCTATTTAAATAAACACAAACCAAATGAATTAATTGATTTATCAATTAATACACTTTATATTTGGGGAGAGTTTTATATTCAGTTAAGCACAGAGTACACACTGAAAGTTCCCATATATATTCTAACTGCCCTCCATTCACTCTTTTCTCCTATAATGACAAGGTGCACTGCTGTGGTATATTTTGCTGCAATAAATGAGACAATCTTGATGGTTTATTAATAATTAAAATCCATAGACACGTTTTCACTACGGCAAAATACCTGTGCTCAAAACTGAAGCTTGCTCCCAACAAGTACGAGAGGGTTGCAGCAAAGCCTGAGAGGACCACAGCATGCAAAACTACAAACCCTGCTCGGGTGACCCTTCCTGCCTGGTTCCGCAAGGGGAGAGTAGCATGGGCTCGAAGGAGCTGCCCCTCTCCCTGTCTTCGCAGGCGCAGATATACCTGTCGCCCACTCAGGCGGCGACCACACACTCGCTCCAGGCAAGGGCACTGGGTGTGGCTTGCCGGGCCTCCAGGGGACCTTCGCTGGATGGATGAGGTGTTCTGGGTAAGGCGAGCTCACCCCAGGTGGGATCTGAAATGTCTGTGAAAGACGTGGAGCCAGAGCAAAGAAGTCCACCCAGGATCTCCCAGATCATCTCTGCCCCTCTTGTCCTATGTGCGCCTCGGGGAAGCCCACAGAACCGTGAGCTACTTCAGCTAGCAGCCGCCCCAGCCAAAGGAATCAGGGTGGGTGCGCAGAGGAGGGGAGCCAAGGAGGGAAGCTGCAAGAGCAGGGGAGCCAGACTCGCGGCGACCCCTGGACCTGTGGGCGTGGTCTCCCCGCCTAGCCCCAGAGCCTTTCCCATCACTTCCCGGTAAGTGACCCCGGGCAGACAGTGAGCCGAGGTCCTGGGGGGCAGCCGGGCCCGGTGCGTGGTTGGGTGGGTATGGGCAGGTGCAGGCACGCCAGAACCCGGGGTTGGGGGGGGGGGGCGCTGAGGTAGCTGAGAAGGGGCGTTCCTCCACCTGGGCCTGAGGTCCTGTTGTTCGCGGCCGCCTATCCGGGGTCCACTGGGGTGGGTTCCCCCTTCTCTTCCTCCGCAAACCCTGCCCCACCTGAACTAACGCATCCTTTTCGCCAAAGCCCCCTTCCCTTCGACTCTAATCCGATTCCTGGCCCCGACGGCCGTACTCCCCCTTCCCCTCCCCAGTGAAGAAAAGAACTCGAGGAGGAGAAACCGGGCAACAGGTAAGAGCCCCGGCCCTGGTGTCCTGGAAATCGCCGCCCCTGGATGCCTGGCTACCGGCACCTCACAGCTTGTGTTTGGCTCTCTTCAAAGGGAACTTCTTCCGACCAATCCGAAGCAAAGTGCACCTGGGACGGGCGGCTGTCTCGGCCCCGTCATTTACAGAAAGAGCAATGACTCAGTGTCGGCACCGTGCACCCTTCGATAGCTCAGTTGGTAGAGCGGAGGACTGTAGACTAGACACTCCTGCGGACATCCTTAGGTCGCTGGTTCGACTCCGGCTCGAAGGAGGTGCTTGATGCTTTTTGCCTGCCTCCACCGGCTAGTGCCAAAGGCCGAGCAACACAGGCAGAAGCCAGGAAAACACTTTCTGGAACTCCTACAGCTATGTGTGGCAACCCCCAGGGAACACACCAGCACCATCTCCTGGAAGTCACCATACCCCTGCCCTACAGCACAATACAGCCCACCTGCTCCTGCTTTATGGAGCAGCCCTGACCAGCCACTTCCCTCACCATCCTGGGCACTTTACAGTTTTATGCACCCACCACTTGTGCCCTGGGCTCTTCTACCAGCACCTATTTTCCCAAATGGATAGATCTCTGCCAAAGAGGTGTCCAGACAGGCACTGGCCAAGGCAAGCCCCGGAGGCAATCAAGCATATCAGTCGTCACAGGGCTCATGGTCAACCATGGCATCCTTCTTGAAGACTTTACTCTTTGACTCTGTTTCTGTCCTCCAATTGGACTCTGTTCTCTATTTCTGTCTCTGTGTGTTTTTGTTTCCTGACTCTGATGTTGTATCCATATTTTGACCTAGAGAGACAGAAATTGCTCTTTTCCTGCTTAGCCTGGTATTTGTACAGAATTACCACTGGAGAACTTTCAAGTAATTGCCAATTCTCTCCTGCACTTTAGCTGACATTTGTAGGATGCAAATGCAGTTCTGCGATGCGGATTTGAGAGGGCTGATGATAATTGTCAGAGGCCTATTTAGGTGGCTGGTCTCATGTCTCAACTGTTGCCCCTGGGAGATGCAGGTTTTATTTGTATTGCACTTTTTGCCTTTGGAGGTTTGTGGCTCTTGTAGTAAGAGCAGTGATCTTACACTGTTCACACCATTTGTCACACACAGGTGATCTACATGAGGATTTTATAGCCCTTTCTCCACAAAGAGACCTGAGTTTTGAATATCACCATATACAAAAATTAAGGCCATCCAATAAAGGATGGACTCTTTGGCCTCTCTTTGACATTCTAGAATTCTACTTCTTCATGCATGGAGCTAACGCTTCCATCGTTACATCTAGAAAAAAATCACATTTTTTTTCCTTGTCTACTAAGAAATATGCCCTGAGAATTGTGAACTGAGACAGGTATTCATCAATAAGGGAATAGTAAGTCCTGCATCCTCGTAGCTCAAGAACCTATGTCATATTGATTCAAAAGAGCTGTCACTCCTTAGGACTGGTGTTCAGGTATGTTTTATTCACAGGCTTTTTTATAAGCACCTGCTCTGCCTCAGGTATTGTAATTATGCTAGGGAAACAGAGATTAAAATATAAGTATCGCCCTAAAACAGTTTAGTGTCTGTAGGGAGCGGATAGGTGGAAGCTGATAATTACAATATAACGTTCTGAAAACTGCAATAGAGGTAAACAGAACATTCTATGCAAATCTAAAACAAAAATCAACCTTGAAAAGTTTTAATTCAGGCTGGGGTGGAGGTCGGGGTAGAAAATGTAGGTCTCCTGGTGGCCCCAGGGTACTGGCCTCAGTTGAGTTTTAGGAAAGGAAAGTAGACCTGTGATCAGGTGAGTTCAGTAGATGCAGAACAGTTTTAGGAAAAATAAACAGAAACTTAAGAGTGTTGATTTTGTGTGTTACCATGTATGCTATCACCAGAATATACATATAACCCCAGGACTAGCAAGAAATAAAGATATCAGTAATTATGCCTGAGGGGCACCTGGGTGGCTCAGTTGGTTAAGCAACTGCTTTCGGCTCAGGTCATGATCCTGGAGACCCAGGATTGAGCCTCACAGATAAATAAAATCTTTAAAAAAAACAATTATGCCTGAAATTTTATCCATCCTCATCATATCCCTAGGGTTCCTTTATTTTCTTAAAGATTTTATTTATTTATTTGACAGAGAGAAACACAGCTAGAGAAGGAACACAAGCAGGGGGAATGAGAGAGGGAGAAGCAGGCTTCCCAATGTGGGACTTGAAACTGGCACTCTGGGATCATGACCTGAGCCAAAGGCAGATGCTTAATGACTGAGCCATCCAGGTGTCCTTATCCCTAGGGTTCTAATTGCTGCTTACCCCAGAAGCAAGGGGAAGATTTCTTAATATCCTAAGTCTTCCTAAGGAAGATACCATGGCTTTGTCACTTGATCTGTATATTATTCTACCAGAATTGTCAGCAGAAGAAAAATAGATAATGTCTATGCACTTCAACATTCACCTCCATTCTTTATCATTTTCTCCACATACTTTTTTTTGGTCACTGCCTGGCTTGGGTCAGCTGATTGATAAAGGCAGAAATATTGCAGATGCCAAGAGAGAACAAACTTATGTCAATTGAAGGGTTGGCTTCTGTTTAGATTTGACAAGAACAGAGAACTGGGAAATTTCCATGCAAGATCTCTAGATAGGCTCCCGGCTGGCTCAGTCAGTAGAGCACGCAACTCTTGATCTTGGGGTTGTGAATTCAAGCTTCATGTTGGTTTGGGTATAGATATTGCTTAAAAAATAATACCTCTGGGGACGCCTGGGTGGCTCAGTTGGTTAAGCGACTGCCTTCGGCTCAGGTCATGATCCTGGAGACCTGGGATTGAGTCCCACATCGGGCTCCCTGCTCGGCGGGAAGCCTGCTTCTCTCTCTCTCACTCCCCCTGCTTGTGTTCCCTCTCTGGCTGTGTTTCTCTCTATCAAATAAATAAAATCTTTAATAATAATAATAATAATAATAATAATAATAATAATAATACCACCTCTGGTTAAGTAGGACACAGGGATTGAATTTAGGACCCTGAGATCAAGAATTAGGTGCTTAACTAACTAAACCACACAGATCCTTGAAATAGGTTCCTCTTCTTCTCAAACCTCACCATCTCTACCACCTGGGGAGCCTTTCTCAGCAAATACTGCCTCTAGCTGGGTCCCTGATGCCTGGATCAATATAATCCTCTCATGCAGGCCCTCCCCAGCGGCAACTAAATGGCTCTAAACAGGTTACAAATAAAAATGTTCACCTTTCAATAATGGAATTAATTAGAAACCAATGCTTTTGTCACTGTGCTCCATCTCTGCACTTATGCTAATATCAGCAGTCAGGAAGAACACAGCCTGGGGTTCCTGGCTGGCTTAGTTGATAGAGTGTGTGACTTTTGATTTTAGGGTTATGAGTTCAAGCCCCACATTGGGCATGGAACCTACACTAAAATAGTTTCTTTTAAAAAGGCTGTAGTCCAACACTGGTAAAAAAGTGACTATTGGCATGTAAAATCCATAAATAAGGAAATGTAAGACCCAACCTCAAATGGGATATATTTTCAATCAGTAAAGTTTAAAAGGAGAGTGGAAAAATGTCAGCATCTGTTCATGTGAGGGATATCTTCCTCTTGGGTGCACTTTTGCCTGCTAAGTTCCATATTATACACAGACTGAAATATCTTGGGGCATTTTGTGGCACAGTTCTCTTATTTAAGTATCAGATATCAGAGGGGTGCCTGTGTGGCTCTGTTGATAGAATGTTCTAGAGTGTCAGACTCAATCTCATGGTTCTGAGTTCAAGCTCCACCTTTGGTGAGGAGGCTACTTAAAAAAAAAAGTCAGATATCAGATAAAATCAGAATCTACTCCACCTAAAAATCACTGAGCACTTTCCAATAAATAAACCCTTCTAACTAGGGAAGGGTGAGGTCCTGGAGGCTGGTAGCATGAAAAATATTATGGTGACTCTGGATTCAGAAGGCACCCTCCCCTCTTTTTTGACCAGGCAGAACAGTATCTGAAAAGCCATACCTGAGATGAAAGCCTAAAAAACAAGCAGTTTCTTCCTAAGCAGGGCTTGGTTTCCCAGTGCTTTTCCCATCCCTGCAGCCTCACTGTCCCCCTCAGTATGTCAGGTAATAGGGCAAGAATCTGAGTCACAAAAAGGGAGATCGAGTTCCTGCTCCTCTGTCCTGTGGCATGACCCACTCTCAGCCCCAGGTTGACATGGCCTCAGAAGATGGGAAGTATTGCTCTTTTTACAGGTGGGTGTTTCTTCCTCTCACCGTAATATTTTACTGAAAATATTGGAGGCCCCAAAAGGGCCACATCTGAAGTAACTAACATTTTAAAAAAAGATTTTATTTACTTATTTGAGAGAGTGCAGAAACAAAGGGGAGCATGGAAGGAAGAGAGAGAAGCTGGCTTCCCCCTGAGCAAGGACGATTTCATTTTTAATTAATCTCTACACACAACATGTGGCTCAAACTCAGAGCCCTGATTTCAAGAGTCACGTGCTCTGCTGACTGAGCCAGCCAGGCGCCTAACCCCTGATCTTTTTATTTTCTCCCAATACTTCTGCCTTTTCTAGAATATCATGTAGTGGAATCACAACTGTATCCTTTTCAGGCTAGTTGGAATCACACAGTATCCTCTTCAGGCTAGCTTCCTTTACTTAATAATAGGCATTTAAATTTCCCTCCATGTCTTTTCATGGCTTGACAGTTCATTTCTTTTTATTTTTTTTCAAGATTTTATTTTTAATCTCTACAGCCAGGGTGGTGCTTGAACTCTCACAGTCTACCAACTGAGCCAGTCAGGCACCCTAGCTTATTTCTTTTTAGCTCTGAATAATATTCATTATCTGGATGTACCAGTTTATTTATCCCTTCACCTACTGAAAGATGTCTTGGTTGATTCTAAGTTTTGGCAGTTATGAATAAAGCTTTTATAAATATTCCTGTGAAGATTTTTGTGTCGTCAGAGTTTTCAACTCATTTGGGTAAATACACAGGAGCATGATTGCTGGATCATATGGTAAGTCTTATGTTGCCACTTTGCAAGAAACTGACAAGCTGTCTTTCCAAGTGGCTCTACCTTTTTTCATTACTACCATCAATGAATGAGAGTTACTGTTACTGTCAACATTTGTTGTCAGTATTTTGAATTTTAGCCATTCTAAAATGTATATAGTGGTATCTCATTGTTTTAATTTGTAATTCCTAATGATAATGATGCTTTTTCATATGCTTATTTGACATCCGTGTGTCTTCTTTGGTGAGATATTTCTTCAGATCTTTTACCCATTTTTTTAAACTAGATTACTTGTTATTTTATTGTTGAGTTTTAAGAGTTCATTTTATATTTTGGATACTTGTTCTTTACTTTGGAGACAAGTTATTTACCACACACATGTTTTGCAAATATTTTCTCCCAGTCTGTGGCTTGTGTTTTCATCCTTTGAACAGTTTGTTTCACAGAGGTGAAACTTTCAATTTTACTGAAGTCCAGTGTAGCAATATTTTTTCATGGATTGTGCTTTCAGCATTCTATCAAGAGCCAGTGCCAAATGCAAGGTAATTTAGATTTCTTCTATGTTATCTTCTAGAAATTTTATTTTGTGTTTTACACAAAATATTTATTTGATCTATGATCTATTTTTAGTTAATTTTTGTGAAAGGTGTGAGGTCTGTGTCTAGATTCTTTTTTTTTTTTTTTTTTTGGCATGTGGATGTCTACTTATTTCAGCACCATTTGTTGAAAAGACTCCCCTGTTTTTCCACTGAATTGTCCTCACCACTTTTTCACAGTCCACTATATTTATGTAGGTACATTTCTGAGTTTTCTATTCTATTCCATTGATCTGTTTGTCTATTCTTTTGTCAGTACCATTAGTGTGTTGAACACTGTAGCTGTATAGTAAGTCTATATCTATAATTAGATAGTGTCAATCTTCATTCTTCCAACTTTGTGGGTCTATATTGTACGTCTGCCACCTTTCTGTATAAACCTTGCAGTTTGTTGATATCTCAACGATTGCTGGGAGTTTTATTGGGATTGTGTTGAATCTATAGATCAAGTGAGGAAGAACTGACATCTTAACAATACTGAGTCTTCCTATCCATGTACATAGACTATCTCTCCACTTATTTAGTTCTTTGATTCCTTCCATCAGTATCTTGTAGTTTTCCTCATATAGATTTTATACATATTTTGTTAGAATTATACCTAAAGATTTTTTTTGTTGTGCTAGTATAAATGATACTGTGTTTTAAAATTTAAATCCCACCTGTTCCTATATACTAATTGGGATATAGGAGAGCAATTGACTTTTCAGATAATAAATTTGTATTGTGTCATCTTGTTATAATTGCTTATTAGTTACAGGAGAGTTTTTTAATTTTTTATTTTTTTGCCCATTTGGGAATTTCTAGATAAACAATCATATCATCTGTGAACAAAGACAGTTTTATTTCTTCCTTCTCTATCTGTATGCCTTTATTTTCTCATTTGATTGCATTAGCTAGGACTTCCAGTATGATGTTGCAATAGGAGTGGTGAAAGGTTATCACTGGTTTTTGCTCCTGATGTTAGGGAAAAAACATTTAGTTCCTCACAGTTAAGTGTGATGTTAGCTGTAGCTTTTGTAGATGTTCTTTATCAAGTTGAGAATGTTCCCGTCTATTCCTAGTTTACTTAGAGTTTTTTAATCATGAGTGAATATTGGGTGTGTCAGATGCTTTTTCTGTATCAGTTGATATGATTAGATGACTTTTCCTCTTCAGCCTGCTGATATAATGGATTACATTAGTTAGTTTTTGAATGCTGAAACTTTGTATTATTTACAATAAATCCCAGTTGGTCATAATGTATATAATACATTCCTGGATTTGATTTGTTAATATGTATTGAAGATCTTTGTGTCTGCATTCATGAAATTAGTCTTTAATTTTTCTTTCTTGTACTCTTTTTGTCTTGGTTTTCATATTAGAGTAATTTTGGCTTCATGAAATGATATAGGAAGTATTCCATCTGCTTCTATTTTCTGTAAGAGATTGTAGAGAACTGATATCATTTCTTTCTTAAAAGTCTGGTAGAATGTACCAATGAAGCCAATGTGATTTTTTTAGAACTTTATTAGTTCTTGGGGCACCTGGGTGGCTCAGTTTGTTAGGTGACTGCCTTCGGCTCAGGTCATGATCCCGGAGATCAGGGATCGAGTCCCACATCGAGTCCCACATCGGGCTCCCTGCTCGGCGGGAAGCCTTCTTCTTCATCTCTCACTCCCCCTGCTTGTGTTCCCTCTCTGGCTGTGTTTCTGTCTGTCAAATAAATAAAATCTTTTTTTTAATAACTTTATTAGTTCTTGATTCAATTTCTTTAATATATAAAGGCATATTCACATGACTTATTTTCCTTGTGTGAGTTTGATAAAATGTGTCTTTCAAGTATTTGGCCCATGTCACCTAAGTTATCAAGCTTATAGGCATAGAGTTGTTCATATTATCCTTTTAATGTCCATGAAATCAATAGTGATACCTCTTTTTCATTTCTGATATTAGTAATTGGTGTCCTTTCTATTTTTTCTTGGTTAGCCTATTTAGAGGTTTATAAGTGTTACTAATCTCTTCAAAGAACCATCCTTTGTTTTCACTGATTTTCCTCTATTAATTTCCTGTTTTCAATTTCACTGATATTTGCTCTATTATTATTTTTCTCTTCTGCTTATTTGGATCTAATTTCCTCTTCTTTTTCTGGTTTCCTAAGGTGAAAGCATAGATTACTGATTTTAGATCTTTCTTCTTTCCTAATATATGTATTCACAATAATAAATTTTCCCCTCATCACTGCTTTTGTTGCATCCCACACATTTGACAAGCTGTGTTATCATGTTAATTTAGTTCAAAATATTTTAAAATACCTTTTTATGTTTCTTTCTTGACCCATGAGTTACTTAGAAGTGCATTGTTTAATCTCCAATATTTTGATATTTTCCAACTTTCTTTCTGTTACTGACTTCTGGTTTAATGCCATTGTGATCTGAGAGAGTTATATACTTTCTATTCTTTTAAAATTATTAAGATGTGTTCTATGGCCCAGAATGTGGTCCACCAAAATCAACTTACATCAGTACAGCAAGGAGAGAGCACCAAAATGATTTTTTTCTAGCCAAAATCCTAAAGTGTAAAATCCTTTTCAGTAAGGAAGGAGCATACCCCTTTCTGTCAAATGCAGCAGGAGACAGTTAAGAAGTTGAAAGTATCTGGCAGTTAATGCACAGTTTGGCCCCTAAAGCCCCTTTGAGATTTGAACTGTGAGCCCTGATTTACTGTGCCATCACTAATTTCTCAGCATACAGCCTTTTACAAGCACCATTTGGGAGAGGTCCTAAATTGAGCTTCAGAACAAATTAGGATACAGTAAACCCAACTTGAATACTTGCCCACCATGTACAAGCAATTGCAACTTCAGATTTAGAGCACAGAGAGACAGATGGGTCTAAAAGAAACCCTGACCTGCCAGGCAAGACTCCCACATGACACTGGGAATCAGCAGGCCACAGGGATCACTCTTTCCCCAGGAAATATAAGGCCTATAAGGTGGCAGCCTTGTAGGTCTCATTGAGGTAGACTGCCTTGAGCCAACCAAAGCTTCCCCTAGAATCCCTGCTGGGTACACACACCTGGATTCCTGTGTACTGGCTTGGGGAATATACAGAAGAATTTTCCCTTTTCTATTACAGTTCCTATGAGGGATACTGGGGAGGGTGAACCTTGACTGCAGAGACCATGTTGGCCTCTGGGGATCAAAGAGAAATGGATTCATTCATGAAAAGAGATGACACTCCTCAATGGAATATTCACAAACATCATTGCTTCTAGATATGAAGGCTTTTGGTAAGTGATGGGGAATTCTTGCTCCTGTCAAGTGTGTTTGGTGGAGAACATGGGTCAGATATGGTCTTCAGAATGAGCTGATGCCTCAATGACAAGTCAAGTGGATTCAAGAATAAATAATAGCAAAAGTGAGAGCAATACCATAAAGTGGAACTGTCCTGCGGGTTTACGTATGCTGAGTAATTCTGGTATTGGATATGAAAGGGCCCAAGTCAAATCCTGGGTCAGCATAGTTTTAAGACTGAAAGAAAACAGAAAGAGAAGACAACACTGGAGGAACACCTTTATAAGCAACCTCAAAGCTCAGAGGGTTTTGACTTGTAGGTTTGGAGGGGCTAAGAGAACCCACCATTGTCCTCCAGGAGAAGGCAGTACTGGAGGTCCTAGGGAAACTTCTGCTGGTCCATAGGTTCCTTATGTGATTGGTGGGGTCAGTAGAAGCTCCTAAAAGTAATTAATACAGCAGTTCTTCCAGGTGGTCATTGATCTGTGTGTTTCTTGCTTGGAATGCCTTAAGACCCAGGATTAAAAAAACTCTTTTGGACCAAATAAAAAAATCCTGCCACTGTTATTGTCTGACCCCTTTAGAAGTCCAAATTGCTGTCTCAATCATCTCCTGAAAGAAGCAGATACCTCCAGCAGGATATTGAGTGACTGAAGAACCTGTAGGGTTGGGGCAGGACTGCAGTGGGGCTCTGACAAGGGCCTGGCCTTGGCCAACAGCTCCCCTGCTCCTTCAGAGCAGAGATTTCTTTTCTTGGTCATTTTTGTCAAGTCGGAACAATAAGCTGGAAAGAAAGGAAGCGCACTTAGTGGAGACTATTGGGAAGAGATGACTGCAATTAAACACCCTTCCAAGGGACCCTATGTTAGGCTAAGGTGACTTTAGCCTTGAGCTTACAGACTTTGGCCTCCCTAGACCTTTTTCACCACTTTGCTCTTCAAATCCAGAGCTGTTCAAAAAGAGTCATTCCTCACCTCTCTGGGTGGCTGATGGTCATAACATTAAACCAGGGGCTGAGAGAGGTGGCCTGGTGGGACCTGAAGGGCATGGTGACTGTGGCACAGCCTAGGAGGTGTGTATAGATCCTTCCAGGCAGCCTTTTCAAACAAAGGTTCTTGCCTGTGGTGAACAAAGAATTTTCCAAGCACTCTCAGCATGTGCCTTTGCTGGTAGATTGGAGGACTATAGTTTGATCTATGTAGGAATCCTTAGGTCATTGGTTTGATTCTCATTGGAAGGAATTTATACAGCCTTGTCATTTGCAAATGGAGCTACCCCACAGCTGGGTTTTTAAATTAGAACCAGAACCTGAGGGTGATGGACATTAAGGTGGGCACATAATGTAATGAGCACTGGGTTTGTATAAGAATGATGAATCACTGGGGTGCCTGGGTGGCTCAGTTGGTTGAGCGACTGTTATCAGCTCAGGTCATGATCCTGGAGACCCGAGATCGGGAAGCCTGCTTCTCCCTCTCTCAGTCCCTCTGCTTGTATTCCCTCTCTAGCTGTGTTTCTCTGTGTCAAATAAATAAATAAAAGCTTAAAAAAAAAAAAGAATGATGAATCACTGAACTCTACCTCTGAAACTAATAATACACTATATGTTAATGAATTGAATTTAAATTTAAAAATTAAAATTAAAAAAGATTACCAACAAAACAAAAACTGGAACCTGATCTGATTCAATTAGCCTATTGGCAAAATTTTGCTAGTTCTCAGCAGCATGAAAGAGTGGTTTTGGGGGTCTGGCTGGAAGCATAGACAACTCCATGTGAGAAGTGATGAGGGAGAGGGAGAGGAAGGACTGGATCAGTACAGCAAAATCAATATGCATGCCACTAGCTGGGAAGTGGGAGAAAGAGGAGAGAATCTGGGAAGAGAACCTAGTACAGCCACATAAAATCACACATGCAGAACTATCAAGAACAAGGATAAGATAGACATTTTCTGATAAATAAAAGCTGAAAGTGTTAGTGATCAACAGATTTTTATTAAAAGAACATCTAAAAATTTACCTTAAAAACCTTAAAAATGAAAATGAGCCTTAAAAGGGAGACTGAGATACAAAAAGGAAAAAGTCAACAAAGAAATTGGTTAAAAAAATGTTTAATGGGCATAAATCTGGTAGATTGAATACATACATCTATATTCAATCCCTCCTGAAGCCGCACTAAAACTGTAACAGGAAACAATAGCGACCACATTTCAGTAAATGAAAAACAGATAATTTAGCAGTAAATGACATGGAAAAAATGGCTGAAAAAGATGAACTCCAGTCAAGCAGTGAGAAAAACCAAGAATCAGTTCAATTTGTTCCAGAGTCCCTCTACATGTTTGGCAGTAGAGCAAATGGAAAGCTAAATTAAGCATTGGTTGAAAAATGTTTCAGAAGCAGTTTGATTCTCCACACCTTCTTCGTGACCCAGGCTGATTGTTGTCCCTCTCCCATTCCCAGAAAGCGTCTGGATGATTTGTCTCTGGAACAGGTAAAGCATAGGGTCTTTGACCTTTGAAACTAGGGGATTAGGCATACTGGTTACTATGATGCTTATTTTGATCCCACATATTTGCCAGCAAGATAGGAAACTGAAGAATTTTCTTTGCATTATCTGACAAGTCCAAAAGGAAAGATATGAAGATACTAGCATGGGTGCTTCCTAAATACAAGCCAGCAATATCATTGTAGAGTGAGGCCCAGAATCATCAATTACCATCCATATGATGTTTGAAGGTTGTGGTTGAGAGCTGATGGCCAAGAAAGAATTTTCTTGTCTTCAGTGCAAAAAGGTGGTTTTATTAAAGCCTGGGGACAGGACCTGTGGGCAGAAAGAGCTGCTCTGGGGTTGTGAGAGGTGACTATTATATACTTTCAAGTTGGGAGGGGGTTACAGACAGCATGAGCCTCCCAGGTACTTTGGAAACAAGTTTCCAGGACCTTGAGAGAGCTAACTATTGTTAGGAAAAGGTCACTTATTATTGTCTAGTAATCCCTCAGTCATGAGACCCTTTGGATGTCTATCAGTGGGCCATATGCTAGGGGGATGATTGCCAAAGCCTATCTTGGGGAGTAGAGAAAAGAGTTTCCAAAGGAATTTTTATATCTTAAAGAAGACTTACAATCCTGAAGGTCAGGCCAAGATTGCCTTTTGCCTTAGCAAACTGTCAACACTGAAGCAGCTGAGGTCCCAGAGGAAGGTCACTCTACCTCTTTTAAGGACTTGTCAATGGGCTGTAGGCAGTAAAGAAATTTAATTTTGGGGGGTGCCTGGGTGGCTCAGTTGGTTAAGCGACTGCCTTCAGCTCAGGTCATGATCCCGGAGACCCAGGATCGAGACCCAGGATCGAGCCCCACATCGAGCCCCACATCGAGCCCCACATCAGGCTCCCTGCTCAGCAGGAAGCCTGATTCTCCCTCTCTCACTCCCCCTGCTTGTGTTCCCTCTCTGGCTATGTTTCTCTCTGTTAAATAAATAAAATCTTTTAAAAAAAAGTTAAAAAAAGAAGAAATTTAATTTTTTTTCTTTTGCCTTTGTTTCCCATATCTCATGCACTCAGGGCTTCCAAACAGCTACTGAGTTTCCCTTTCTTAAACATTTAACCAAGGATCAGCCAGTTCCTGGAAAAAAATAATCTAATGTGATTTTATTTGTCTGAAACAAGTAAGCAGGAGAAAGTAACTTGGAGGAAACAGTGATCATTATGAGGAGAAGATAATTTTATTTAAAATTTTTTTTTAATTTTTATTTTTAAGTAATCTCTACACCCAACATGGGGCTCAAACTTACAACCCCCAAGGTCAACAGTCACATATTCTACCAACTAAGCCAGCCAGGCACCCTGATAACTTCATTTTTAAAAAATGTCATTAAGGTCCTCAATGATAATATGTTGCAATCATAAAAGAAAAAGGGGTATTGCAAAACCAAACAAATAAATCCACTCAGAACAAAAAAGAGCTCGTATAACTTAAAAAATATGATATTTTTAATATGTGCCATAATGTAAGAGCAAGTGAAGCAAATGATCACTAATAAAAATAGGATAGAAAAGATAAGAACATTTGAGGATCAATAAAGGAAGCTGTATTTCCAATCAATAAAAGGGAGAGAGGAAAAAGTGGAGGCATAGAAGTTGCCAAAATAACCTATGAAAACTTACCATATTTTAAGGGCATTATTTTCTTGATGGTGCTGTTTGATACTCAAAACTCTTTATTTTGGGGGCATCTAGCTACTTCAGTTGGTGGAGTGTGTGACTCATGATCTCAGGGTTGTGAATTTAAGCCCCATGTTGGGTATAGAGATTACTTAGAAATAAAATCTTTAAGAAAAAAGTCTTTATATTTGATGAAGTACAATAGATATATTTTTAAAATTTTTTGATGCTGGTGCTTTTTGATTGTCTAAGAATCTATTGTCAAAGCCGAGGTCATGAAGATTTTACCCTTATGGTTTCTTTTAACAGTTTTATAGTTTTAGCTCTTACATTTGAGTCTTTGATCCATTTTGAGTTCATTTTTGTGTATGGTGTGAGCTAAAAGTTCAACTTCATTCTTCATTTTTTTAATGATTTTATTCATCTATTTGGGGAGCAAGAGAGAGCATGAGAGAGAGAGAGAGAGAGAGAGAGAGAGAGAGAGAGAGAGAGAACAAGCAAAGGAGGGGCAGAGGGAGAGGGAGAAGCAGACTCCTTGTTGAGCAAAGGGCCTGATGCAAGGGCTTGATCCCAGGACCCTGAGATCATGACCTGAGCTTAAGGCAGACACTTAACTGATTGAGCTATCCAGGTGCCCTGCATTCTTCATTATTTTGCAACAACTGGGTATCTGTTCCAGCACTGTTTCTTGAAAACCCTTTTCTTTCTTCATTAAGTAGTCTTGGCACTCTTAACTATAGATGTACGGATTCATTTTGAAACTCTTAATTCTATTTCCTTGACCTATACATCTCTGCTTATGCCAATACCACACTGTTTTGAGTACTGTAACTTTGTAAACAATTTTAAAATCAGGAAGTGTGAATCCTCCAACTTTATTCTTATCCTTCAATATTAGTTTGGATAATTAGGGTCTTTGGCAACCTCATAAGAATTTTAAAATCAACATGTCCATTTATGACAAAAAAAGGCAATTGAGAATTTGATAAGGATTGCATTGAATCTGTAGGTTACTTTTTGAAAAAAAAATTTTTTTTGACAGAGTGAGAGCCAGAAAGCACAAGCTGGGGGTATGACAGTTTTCTAATTTCCCTTGTGGTAGCTAATTTCCTGAATGGGGCTTAAGAGTGTGTTTTTTAATTTCCACACATCTGTGAATTTTTCATATTTCTTTCTGTTAATGATTTGTAGTTTCATTCCTTTGTGATAAAAAAAAGATGCTTTATATGATTTCAAGATTTTAACTCATGGTGACTAGTTTTTTAGACTAACATATGGTCTATTCCAGGAAATGTTCCATGTCAACTTGCTGCTAGGTAGAGTGTTCTATATACCTGGTAAGTCCAGTTGGTTTACAGTGCTGACATCTATTTCTTTATCTTTTGACTGGTTATTCTTTTTTTTTTTTTAAGATTTTATTCATTTGACAGAGAGAAACAAAGCTAGAGAGGGAACACAAGCAGGGGGAGTGAGAGAGGGAGAAGCAGGCTTCCGGCCGAGCAGGGAGCCCGATGTGGGACTCGATCTCCGGTCTCCGGGATCATGACCTGAGCCGAAGGCAGTGGCCCAACCAACTGAGCCACCCAGGCGCCCCTTGACTGGTTATTCTATCCATTTTTGAGAATGGACTGTTGAAGTCTCCAACTATTATTGCCCAACTGCTGAAATATTTTTCCATTTAAAAATTAGTTGTTGGTTTTCTTATTAGTGAGTTTTATCTTAAACATAGTTTAGATACAAGTCCTTTATTAAATATATGATTTCAATATATCTTCCTCAGTCTGTGGCTTGTTTAGTCATTGTCTTAACAACTTTTTCTGAGAAAGAAAACCTCTAATTTTGATGAAGTTCTGTTTATCATTTTTTTTTTAATGGACTGAGCATTGATTTGGTTTCTAAGAAATCTGACTGAATAAAAGTCACAAAGATTCTGTTCTACTCTGCATTTTTAGGAGTGTAAAATTTTTCAGTGTTACATTGAAGTCTATGGTCCGTTTTGGCTTCATTTTGGTATACAGTCCAAAGTGTATGCCAAGTCCATTTTATGTATATATATATCCAAATATTTCTGTCCCAGTTGTTGAGAAGACTATATTTTTGACCTGAATCTCTTTCTCTTATTGATAATCAAGTAGCTATGTACCTGTGGGTCTACTTCTGCATCCTTACTCTTTTTTTTCTTAAGACTTATTTATTTACTTTAGAAAGAAAGAGTGCACAAGAGTGAGTACATGCAAGTGGGGGGAGAGGCAGAGGGAGAGGAAGGGGAAGAGGGAGAGAATCTCAAGCAGACTCCCTGCTGAGCACTGAGCATGGAGGCAGACAACTGGGGTGGCTCTTGCAACCTGGAGATCATGACCTGAACCAAGATCAAGAGTCAAATGCTTAGCTGACTGAGCCACCCGGGTGCCCCTGAACCTTCTATTCTGTTTCATAGTTATTTGTCTACCTTTATGTCACTTAACATTTCCCTCATAATTTCATCTTAGTTCTATGATCTAGAAAATTGTCTTCAGCCAAATCCCTTTTATAATTGCTATAGGTTTACATTATGTGAATTTTGATAATTTCATTATTAAAGAACTCTTTGCTTCTTAGAATCTAATTTTATAACAATTTGTTCTTGATTCATGAAAATTTAAATTATATTATTAATACAAATTTGAAAAATTAAAGATTGTCTTCTTTTCTACTTTTAAGTACCTGTTTCCTCTGAGGTCATTTGTCCTGTTTTATCCTTCTTTTTCCACTGTGGCTATTATTCAAAGCCAAGTGATATTTGAGTATCAGTGAAAGTGTATCAGTTAAGAACTATGGGATAAATAGGTCCTGTTTTGTATTTTAGATTTCCATTGTAATTCCCTGTTCTTTTAAATTCAATTATCTGACTTTTTTTTCTTCTTGGAAGTTCCTTTTATATAAAGATTCGGTGATGGCACTTATATAAAAGTGATGGCACTTTATATAATATTTATTTCATTTTAAAGAATTTTTCATAGCAAAGAAGAGATTTCTGTGCTCAGCATATTATTCTAATCCAGTCTCCCCATTCTGAACTATGATTCTGTGTGTATGTGTGTGTTTCTATATTGCCTCCATTACTTTTGGATCAGAAAGCAGGGTGTTGTTAAGAGTGAGTTGAATTCCTCTTGGAGTTGGTAATTCATTATGGTTTTACATTTTCTGGCTCTGAGTAGCCCACATGATATTTGACATTCCCCAGTGGCTAGTTGGCTAATTCTGTGGGATTAGAGTTGCTATCTTAAGGAAAATATTTCTGACATTCATTGATTTTTAGCTAATTTCTAAAAACTTAAAATTTTCTTTAAATAGAGATTTGATTGTCATATTTCTGGGGCTTCTTTATAAAGTATTTCAAACATACTAAAACTAGAATAATATAATGAATCACAGTATAACTAATGCACAGTTCCATGAATTACTAATTCATTGTCAAGCTAATTTTACCTGTACCCCCAATCACTTTATTTTGAAGAAAATCCCATATATATTATTTTGCTATAACATTTTGGACATATAACATGATATTAGCTCAGGTGTACAATATGATTTGATATCTGTATATATTACTAGAAGATCACTTCAATAAATCTAGTTAGCATCTGTCACTATACGTAGTCACAAAATTTTTTTTCTTGTGATGCAGACTTTCAAGATCTATTCTGCTTTTTATTTTATTTTATTTTTATTTATTTGACAGAGAGAAACACAGCCAGAGAGGGAACACAAGCAGGGGGAGTGAGAGAGGGAGAAGCAGGTTTCCTGCTCCTGATGTGGGATTCGATCTCGAGTCTCCAGGATCATGACCTGAGCCAAAGGCAGTCACTTAACCAACTAAGCCACCCAGGCATCCCTATTCTGCTTTTTAAAAAGATTTTATTTATTTGAGAGAAAGAGCACAAGTGGAGGGAGGGGCAGAGGGAGACAGACAAGCAGACTACATGCTGAGTAAGGAGCCTTTGTGGGGCTCCATCCCAGGAGCCTGGCATTATGACTTGAACCACAGGCAGATGCTTAACCTACTGAGCCAACCAGACACCTTCACGATCTATTCTTTTAGCAACTTTCAGATATGCAATACAGTATTATTAACTATAGTTGCCTTTCTGACATCATAACCCCAATGACTTAATTATTTTATAGCTGTAAGTTTGCTATAACTTACTTTCTCTTACAAAATGATGATTAAATTTTTTTCTCTCACAGTAGGACTTTTATTGATGAGGAAAAGTGTTCAATAGATATCAAACAATGGGGGCATGTGTGTGGCTCTGTTGGTTAAGCAACTGCCTTCGGCTCAGGTCATGATCCTGGAGTCCCGGGATCAAGTCCCATATCAGGCTCCCTGCTTGGTGATGAGTCTGCTTCTCCCTCTGACCTCTTCTCTCTCATGCTCTCTCTCTCTCTCTCTCAAATAAATAAATAAAATATTTTAAAAAGAGATATCAAATAATGATTAAAACAGAAGTATAATTCAGGAATGTTGCAGTACATTTGCCAAGCTAGTAATCTCCTTAGTTCAAGTATTTCCTTTCTGCTCTCTATGTACAGACAGGGAAAGTTCCCCGGGGTATCTTAAAACAAGAAGCAAAGTACAGAACAGCATAAGAAAGTCACAGGTAAATAAGCATTCTGATATTTGCTTATATACACAAAAACACTGAAAGGATGCACAATAAAATAATGAAAACAATTAATAAGGAATGGATATAAGGTGGATGGGGAGGGGGATGACCATGACTGTTTAATCTATACATTTTTATATTTCTATTTTTGAGTCATGCAAGCATGTTTTATGTTTTAAAAATAAATAAATATTTTCTTTTCAAATGCTCTATTTCATGCAAAAACTAAGCTATTCCTATAATCAAGTCAATTTCAAAGTACTGTAAGCTGAATACCAAAACTGTTGTCAGTTGGACCAGTAGCTATGTAATATTTAAAAATTACCTGACTTTAGGGTGCCTGGGTGGCTCAGTTGGTTGAGCAACGGCCTTCAGCTCAGGTCATGATCCTCGAGACCCGGGATAGAGCCCCACATCGGGCTCCCTGCTCAGCGGGAAGCCTGCTTCTCCCTCTCTCCCTCCCCCTGCTTGTGTTCCCACTCTGGCTGTGCTTCTCACTGTCAAATAAATAAAATCTTTTTTAAAAAAAATTACCTGACTTTGATCTCATCTCTTTCTGCTGTACTTTTAATCCTTACAGTTCTATCAGAATTTATTTATTTGAGAGAGAGAGAGAGCGCAATGGGAGAAGGGCAAAAATAGAGAGAGAATCCTAAGCAGGCTTCATGCCCAGTGAGGACCCCAACACAGGGCTCGATCTCATAGCTCCAAGATCATGACCTGAGCTGAAATCAAGAGTCAGACGCTTAACTGATTACTTAGCCACACAGGCACCCCCCTAATCAGAATTTTAAAATGTGTATAGTTTAAGTGTGATTAACTAGCTCTCAGACTTCGTGAGTCTCTCTTTTTGCTGACACCTCTCCCTCCTATAACTCAACAAACAAGAGCTTCACTTTCTAGTTTAGTTTTGTTTGGTTTAGCTCAGCCAATTCTACTAGTCCTTGCTCCTACTCTTTCCTCAAAATATGAAATGATGACACTTCTTACACCTTATCCATGCTTCCATTTAGGTATTTTGTTTTCTCTAAAAAGGAGTATGTCCAGAAGGATGGAATCCAGCCATACTTAGTCCCAGGTTAGCTGTGTACTCTTCCTCCCATCATTTAACTGGTATTCACCTCACAAAAACAGCTGTTCCTCAAGTCTGAGGTTCAGAGCTGTTTAGTTCACATACCATTTATTAAGCACCTAATGTGTGCCAGACACTGTGCTTGGTGCTGAAAATACAAAGATCAAAACATAATTCTCACCCTAGGAGTTCAGAGCCTGGAGGGGACACAGGTGAGAAAGCAGAGTTACAATAACATGGGTTAAGTATTGAGATTGAGATGAGCAGAACGTGCCCCAGTTCAGGTTGGAGAGTGGTGGGATTGAGGGAGGTAGGTAGGAAAAGATTCTCAGAAGAACTGATATGCACCAGAGTACATTGAGTATGAATATGAATTAGTCCAGTCTTCAGTCAGAGGCACAGAATAGACACTAATGGAAAAATGTGAACAGTAGTCCAGAATTCTAAACAATATTTGGGCTTATGGTACAGTATATGCTACTACTATAGGATAAAGTATAAGGCTGGAAGAAGCAGAAGAAGCTAGAGATGGCTCAGGGAATCTTTCCCTATCTTATCATACCCTGGGGGCTCCTATTGCTTGCCAACCCAAAAGCTAGGGTAGGGATTCCCAATATTATTTTAAGTCCTCAGGGAGAAGACACAATGTCTGTGTTACCTGGGATAGAAACATTTCCCCTGAGTGCCCTGCAGAAGAAAGTTGGTTGCTGCCTATGGCCTTCTGCAGTTGGTCAAACTCATCCTTTATCTCATTCCCACCATTTTAGCCCTGGGCTTTTGGGGCTGCTGGGCCTGGGGTTGTTGGAAGATGGAGACAGAAACATTCCCAGTCACCCTTATTGAATGAAAGGCCTGCCTCTTTCAGATTTATCACGGATGGAGTCTGGAAAATTTCCATTGAATTGCAAATCTCCCTTGGGTCTTTTAGGAATTATTTTCTCTTTCTCTCTCATGGTTTCACCTCAATACCTGGGTCTCTCTTCTCTAGCAGGCACTGCTACTAGCCAGGCTCCTGATGTCTAGATTACTCAATCCTCATTTGGAGAAATCTCCATTGGAAACCAATGACTTCTTCAGCCTTTTATTTCTCGGCCCTTAGGCTAATGCCAGGATTCAGGGAGGAAGACTGACAGTTTGACATAAACTCATCAGCAAAAAAGTGAAGATCTGGCTTTGTAAATGGAACATTTTTCAACTATTAGAGATGAAAGTAACTGTAGGTAAATACAGTAAATCTTTTCATAGATGAATGGTTTAACCCCTCCTTATTCACACTTGACATTCCAATCCCATATTATTCCCAGAGTTCCATACCTCGGAGCATGGTATCATTGTCCTTCACTTGAAGTGTGCCTGTTCAAGCCTAAGGCAGTGATCACATTACAGAAGACACTGTTTCTACAGGGAGGGAAATGTGGGCCTGATGGCTGACCTGCACATAGCCATAAGAAGGGGCCATGTGATGCACTCGCCTCAGGATCAGAAAGTCCCTTTGTTTACAAGGCAGAAGAACAGCATCTGAAAAATTATACCCAAGAGAAAAGCACAAGAGAAGAAGCAGATTATCCAACTGCTGCTGTTTTCCCAAGTGCTTTGCCCATCCTTAGGAACTCCAGGCTATTGTTAGTCTCACAGTACAGGGCATCAAAAGGACCAGGGTGGAGCAGACCACTGAGTCATAAAAAGGGAAAGAGAATTCTCACAGGGTGATCCCCACCCTCGTGGAGGAGACATCAAAGAGCTTCAGGGGTAGGTAGGAGGGATTCTTTCCATATTTAAGGCTGGGACACGTCTTTCTTTTACTTAAGATACAGTTAGATTCAGTTCAGTGGAAATATTTTCACAGAGAGCCAGAAAGAGTCCCCTTTGAGATGACTAGTTCTATCTCATTCCACTCCACACCTTATATTTTGTGTTTCTGCCCAAATGTACTATGTGCACATGCTGCTCTTTTTCATTACAAAAACTTCTTTTCTCTCCTATCAAATCCATGCTCATTTTTTTTAGCATTTATTTTAGGCATCATCTTTCTCCAGAACACTTCCTGTCTCTCTTAAGTCTCAGTTTGTTTCTTTTCCCACATGCCCCCTTAGAGCCTATTCTTACCAGTGACATGCCGTCTGTGACACCTATTACCTTCTCTGTCATTCTCATTAGGCAGTGAGCTCCATGAGGGAGTGACAATGTCTCCTTTACTTCTGAATCACCAAGTATAGCTAGCACCCTATATATAATCAGTACAGAAGAAGACTTGAATGATTTTATTGACAGTAAGGCACTTCCTCTAAGAGCTGGAGGAAGATGATGCGCTGAATGGAATCCCTAGGGAGAAAGATGACAGAATTGCTTTATCCTAGACAAAGGTACCAAAATGTTCCTACTTATCTGGGACCCACAGTTGAGACATTGTAAATAAAGAGGTTACTGTTTGCTGGAGTGTGCCAGAGAACAATAGGGCTGAGAATCAAGGCCTTAAGGTAAGTCTCATGCTTTGCATGGCTAAAGATGATCAGTATTCTAATATCTGAGGCGTTTTTTAAGCCAAGTTTCAGAATATCATTGATTTGATTCTTATAAGCAGCGGTGGTCTTCAAAACTGGAAGGAGTTGAATCAAACATTAAGGACTTCATTTTGGATTTCGTGAGTAGTTACTAGGAAGTCCTGATTCTGTGTCTGGCAAGTCATCTAACAGAGTCCAGGTCTGTGAAGGGGTATAGATGAATGGTTTAACCTCTCCATATTCATACTCTGCATTCCAATCCCATATTCTTCCTAGAGTTCCATACCTCGGAGCATGGTATCATTGTCCTTCACTTGAAGTGTGCCTGTTCAAGCCTAAGGCAGTGATCACATTGCAGAAGACACCTGAGTCCAGGTTTGTGAAGGGGTGTTGGATTTGTATCATGGACTAAAAGAGCATAAGAGACTCATCCTAAGGGTGCCTGCATGGCTCAGTCAATTAAGTGCCTGACTCTCGGGCGCCTGGGTGGCTCAGTTCAGGTCATGATCTCAGGGCCCTGGGATTGAGGCCCGTATCAGCATCAGGCTCTAGCCTGCTTCCTCTTCCTTCTCTCTCTCTCTCTCTCTCTCTCTCTCTCTCTCTCTCTCTCTCTCTCTCTCTCTCTCTCTCTCTCTCTGCCTATTTGTGATCTTGCTCTGTCAATTAAATAAATAAAGTCTTTAAAAAAAAAAAAAGAAAAAAATTAAATGCCTGACTCTTGACTTTGGCTCAGGTCATAATCTCAGAATCATGATCTGAGGGTCTTGAGATCAAGCCCCAATTCTGGCTCTGCGCTCAGTGGGGAGTCTGCTTCTCTCTGTCTCCTTCTTCCCCTCCTCCTGCCCAGGCATGCACTCTTTCTCTCTCTCTCTAAATAAATAAATATTAAAAAAAAAAAAGGAAACTCATCCTAATATTCCCCAGAATACTTGGTTTAATGTTGACTTTAAATAAATAGATGTGGGGGTGCCTGGGTGGCTCAGTTGGTTGAGCGACTGCCCTCGGCTCAGGTCATGATCCCGAAGACCAGGGATCGAGTCCCACATCTCATTATTATAAACATGAGGCTTGCCATTTAGGATCTAAGAATGGAGACTCCTGGCACTTTCATACATAAGTGTTAGCTACCCTTTCTGGAAAATCTTCTCCAGCTTTAAAAGTAACTTCCCTGCTCGGTGGGAAGCCTGCTTCTCCCTCTCTCACTCCCCTGCTTGTGTTCCCTCTCTGGCTGTGTTTCTCTCTGTCAAATAAATAAAAGCTTTATAACTAACTAACTAACTAACTAAATAAATAAATAAATAAATAAATAGATGTGGATACCTGATCAAATGATTCAGTATAGTTGCCCTATTCTACCTTTTAAATATGCCATAACTTGCTTTAGATAGGCAAGCATTTTATGACAGGCTGAGTTCATTTAGACACTTAGGTTGCTGGGGAAATTCTCCATGAAAAAGGTAATTTTATATAATAGATGTACTAATGACCTACGTTCCTATGACTCATTCCACAGCCAAGCAGTTGAAGGACATACAAGCTGGATGCGCTGATCACCTTCCAAGGGAAATGGCAAGCCAAGTCTAGAGTCTGGTGCCCTAACTTACAGAGCTTTCTCTATCACATAGTTTGTCATCTAAGTGCTAGAAACTCTTCTAAATGCTTTGCACTCTTAAATCACTTGCTTCTTACAACATTTCATGATGGATTAGTGCAGGGGTGATTAAATAACTCTCCCAAGGCTACTCAGCTAGAAAATGGAGATGATGGGATTTAAAGCTATGCAGTCTACTCAAGTCCTGATCCTGGTGGAATGGGAATCATATTCTTCATGAAATCATTTTTTTTTTTACATTTTTGTCCAACTCAGATGGTCAATGATCTCATTATTATAAACATGAGGCTTGCCATTTAGGATCTAAGAATGGAGACTCCTGGCAATTTCATACATAAGTGTTAGCTACCCTTTCTGGAAAATCTTCTCCAGCTTTAAAAGTAACTAGATGAGGACCTCAAATTCTTCAGATCGTAATAGGGATTGGAAAAAGTGGGAGTATGTGGGCCATATCATGATAAAATAAGTTTCAGGATTGTTCTGGAGAAGAGAGGTGTCCTTACCAGGATCATGTTCCTATTGTCGCACAGGTGGGAAGGATAATGGCTCCTGGTGAGAACCAGAGCAGTGGTGTGACCGAGTTCATCTTGGCAGGTTTCCCAAATCTCAACAGCACAAAAGCAGAACTCTTTTCTGTCTTCCTTCTTGTCTATCTGCTAACTCTAACAGGCAACGTGTTGATTATTGGAGTGGTAGGAGCTGATACTCGCCTGCAGACTCCCATGTACTTCTTTCTGGGTAACCTGTCCTGCCTAGAGATCTTGCTCACATCCGTCATCATTCCCAAAATGCTGAACAATTTCCTCTCACGGCAACACACTATATCCTTTGCTGCATGTATTACTCAATTCTATTTCTACTTCTTTCTTGGGGCCTCTGAGTTCCTGCTTTTGGCTGTCATGTCTGTGGATCGCTACTTGGCCATCTGTCACCCTCTGCACTACCCCTTGCTCATGAGCAGTACTGTGTGCTTTCGGGTGGCTTTGGCCTGCTGGATGGGGGGACTTTTCCCTGTGCTTGGTCCCACAGTAGCTGTGGCCTTACTTCCCTTCTGTGAACAGGATGCTGTGGTGCAACACTTCTTCTGTGACAGTGGCCCACTGCTCCGCCTGGCCTGCACCAACACCAAGAAGCTGGAGGAAACTGACTTTGTACTGGCCTCTATTGTCATTGTATCCTCACTGATGATTACTGCTGTGTCCTATGGCCACATAGTTCTGGCTGTCCTGCGCATCCCCTCTGTTTCAGGCCGTCAGAAAGCTTTCTCTACCTGTACCTCCCACTTGATGGTGGTGACCCTCTTCTATGGAAGTGCCATTTTTCTCTATGTTCGACCATCACAGAGTGGCTCTGTGGATACTAACTGGGCAGTGACTGTGGTAACGACGTTTGTGACACCACTGCTGAATCCATTCATCTATGCCTTACGTAATGAGCGAGTCAAGGAAGCTTTGAAGGATATGTTTAGGAAGGTGGGAGCAGGCTTTTTGGGGGATCTGCTACTTGCTAAGAGTTTCAGTAGAAAGACAGTGAAGTGAAAGTGAAGGGAATGTAATTATTAGTCTTGAATCCAAGTCTTCTCCATTGTCTCTGTCTTTCCTATAGTCATCATGGACATAAACAAATGATCAAATTCCAGAACCACAAAAGAACTCCAAAATCATGAATGCTGCCCTTCTCTTTCAAGCAAAATTTCTTGACTCTATTTCATCTATAAATACATATTATTATTCATACATCATAATCAACACCATCATTATATCATAAGATCCTCCAATCCATGAGATCTTAAGCTAAGGGTCCATGATCACCAGGGAGTCTAAGGACTGCCTAACTAATATTTAAATCAAATTTGAAGGTAAAAAAAGAATCTATAAGCCTTATTAGTATGTAAATTTTATATGTTTGGCTTTATATACCTTTGTCTGGGAAGAGGATCCACAGTTTTAATCCAATTCTTTGAGAGATCTATTTGTGAACTTGCCAAAAGTTAAAAACTGATTAAAGTGCTCAGTACAGTCTTTTAGTTGTTTATAAAAATCAAGAATATAAAGAAAAAATTCCTTATAATCTTAAAAATAAATAAAAATAGGGGCACCTGGATGGCTCAGTGGGTTAAGCCACTGCCTTCGGCTTAGGTCATGATCCCGGAGCCCCACATCGGGCTCCAGCCCCACATCGGGCTCCCTGTTTGGCGGGAAGCTTGCTTCTCCCTCTCTCACTGCCCCTGCTTGTGTTCCCTCTCTAGCTGTGTCTCTCTCTGTCAAATAAATAAAATCTTAAAAATAAATAAATAAATAAATAAATAAATAAATAATAAAAGGATTATCTGTATATATTTTTTTTAAGATTTTATTTATTTATTTGATGGAGAGAAACACAGCCAGAGAGGGAACACAGGCAGGGGGAGTGAGAGAGGGGGAAGCAGGCTTCCCGCTGAGCAGGCAGCCCGATGTGGGGCTCAATCCTAGGTCTCTGGGATCATGACCTGAGCCGAAGGCAATCGCCTAACCAACTGAGCCACCCAGGCACCCCTATCTGTATATTTTTAATAAACTTTATGAAAAACAGTGGAAATGAAGTAAAGCAAATTGAATAAGGGACTCACATCTCCACAGTAATCCCAGGTATCTTTGCAAAAGCAGAGCCAAGAAAAAGCTCATGAATAGTAGCATTTAATGTAGTTTTCTAGTTTACACTCTTTACCTAATAAAGATTAATTAAAGACATCACTCATTATTTCACTAGATTGCGTCCCTTTCATTTGTCCACTTTTGACATTCTTATATCTGTTGTGTTCAATTTTGTTTTGTTTTTAGTAAGATTGGAATTGGGACAAGGACCTTTAATATGAGAGAATACAGAGAATTACGAATGCCAACTGTTGTTGCACTAACCAGGAACAAGACTTTGTGGTATGTTTTATGTTCCTCACTGGATATCTAAAAGGTAGTGAGGATTTGTACTTGCGGTGTCTTTAGACATCTAGGACAAATATTCATTTATTTGTTCATTCACTTTTTTTTTCATTTGTTTAGCAAAGTTCTGTGAAGCATCTTTGTTGGATACTCTGATATGTGCTAAGATGAGCAAGAAATGGTTCTTCACCTCAAGCAGCTTTGATTTTAGAGAAGATGGAGAGACAAATAATAATTCAAAGGAATAGGGATGACAAGGAGGTTTACAAAGCAACATTGGAGATCATAGGAAAATTGATTTACTCTCTCTAGTATTTTCTTTCCTTTTTCTTTTGTTTTTTTTTATAAAGATTTTATTTATTTGACAGAGAAACATAGCTAGAGAGGGACCCACAAGAAGGGAGAGTGAGAGAGGGAGAAGCAGGCTTCCCACCGAGTAGGGAGCCTGATGAGGGGCTCGATCCTGGGACTCCGGGATCATGACCTGAGCCGAAGGCAAATGCCTAATGACTGAGCCACTGAGGCATCCCCCTAGTATTTTCTTGTTAGAGAAGTTTTCAGAGGATATTATCTATAAATGGGAATTGATCCCACATTAGAGTGTGTTTGTATACATAGAGACAATGATTATATATATACAAGTATGGACAGCACATCAACCTCAAAATACTGCTGCAAAATTGGCAAGCTGACCATTAGCATGCAAAGAGATGGCCATAAAGCTTCAGTGGACACCAGAAAGAGTAATGCTTTCATCTAATTCTATTAATAAACACACACACACATGATATATTTTCAATCTCCAAAGTATTTTTACGTGAAAACTAAAGAAATGGGAGGAATGACCAGTGTTTGAAAGGGAAAAAGAATTCTTCTGGAGTGATTTAGGAGTGCTATCCAGAGAGCAGATGAACTATTGCCTTAAAAACTCCCTACCTTCACAGAGCCTAAAAATCTGAAGCCAATCCCAGACATTGACCAAGGAGAGGAATTCATATAACAATTTATAATATTTTTGGAACTAACCACTCCCATATTTTGGCAATAAAGCAAGTAAAACCATCTATTTTCTAAATTACCTTATTGTAGGAAATTACTCGGGGCTCAATTTGTTAAAAGTTTATCAAGTACCATGTTCTGGGAAATAAGTTGGTAAGAAGAGTCAGGAATATGTGGTCCCTGCTACCAAGGAACTCACAGACCATATAGATATAGGTGTTATAATACATAATAAAGTTATATTAACATATATAACTATATTAAGTATAAAAATAAAATAAAAATTATAAATGAATATATATTTATATATATGACTAGGTCAAAATATAATGAGAACATTGTAAAATTTAAAATTGGGTCTGATAAAATGATATTTTACTAATAAAGCATAAGAGCAAATATTAGGTAATTGAATGTGATTAGGAATAGATATATTACAATAAAAATTGTACTAGGAAACAATATGCAATTTTCTTTTTTCTTTTTTTTTTTGCAATTTTATTTTCTCAGTCTTATTTTACAAGTTCCTATTCCATAAGGAAATAAGAAAATTGTTTACACTTCATCTGAATGTTAGTACTTTGCACAAATGATCTTGGGCTCCTATTTAAATTAGTTTTGGGTGGGTAGCAAGATGGCGGAGTGGAGGCCTAGGTATCATCAGGTCCCAGGAGTTCAGCTGGGTGGTTATCAAACCAGTCAAAACACCTACAGACTCAACAGGAGATCAAAGAGGAGAAGAGAGGCAATTCTAGGAACTGAAAAGCAACCACTTTCTCAAAGGTAGGACACGCAGAGAAGTGAATCGGAGGTGACATTTGGGAGGACAGACAGCAGGGGGAGGGGCCGGCAACCAGGCAGCAGTAGAGCAGCGGGGCACAAAATTGGAACCTTTAGAAGTCTGCTCCACTGAGGGACGTAACCCCAGAGGCTAAGGGCGGGGGGTGGAACCCTCGCAGGGACAGTGTGGTCTCAGGACAAAAGGACCCAGGGTGCCTGAGCGTGGCAGAGCTCCCAGGTATCAGAGTGGGAAGCCAGCAGCAGAGAAGGAGCCAAGGAAGGGGCTCTCAACTGGGGCTTACCTTAAACCCTGATCCAAGGCACAGTTGGGCCACTGCTTTTCGAGCGGGGACCCCATAGGTGGCAGATATTGGGAGACCCCTCCTTCCTCACTGGGAAGGTGGGTACAGGAGCATGCTGCAGGAATCTCCTGGGTTTGGAGACTCCAAACAGGGCCGAGCACCAGAGATAGAATCGCTCGGTCACAGGCCGGGTGACATGGAGTGTGGCTGGAGCCCAGGGAGACAGGTGTGATTGATGGCTTTTCTCTGGCACATTGAGGAGGAGGTCCCTGAGCTCAGGGCTCCTCTGGGCCCGAGACTGGGAGGCCACCATCTTCATTTCCAGCCTCCAAAGCTCTACGGAAAGCGTTCAGGGAACAAAAGCTCCAAGAGCGGACCTGAGCAGATTGCTTAGTCTGACCCCTGGCAAACGCGGGGCAGTTCCACCTTGGGCAAAGACATCTGAGAATCACTGTGACAGGCCCCTTCCCCAGGAGATCAGAGAGAACATTTAGCCAAGAGCAAGTTCACTGATCAATGAGAACTGCGGAACTTTAGAGTTAGGGGAATGCATCACATAGAATTCATGGCTTTCCCCCATGATTCTTTAGTCTTTCATAGTTAAATTTTTAAATTTTATCTTTTTCTTGTTCTATTTTTAATTTTTTCTCTTTCCTATTTTAACATTTTAAACTATTTTATCTTATCAATACCTTTTTTAAAAAACATTTTTAATTTTCATTGTTTTAGTCATGTTCTATCGCTTCAGTGTATTTAAGCTTATTTTTGTATACATATAGGTTTTTCCTTCTTTAAAATTTTGGGATACAGTTTCTTCTAATAGATAAAAATATACCCTAAATCTAGCACATGGCTTTGTTTTAGTCTCCAGCCTCATCACATTCTTTCCTCTTTTTTCTTTTTCCTTTTTTCAACTAACTTACCAATTCTTTTTTTAGAATCTTTTTAAAGTTTCATCATTACAGTCTTATTCCATCCCTTCATCATGTATACCTTTATTTTTGGACATATATAAGTTTTTCTTTCTTTAAATTTTGGGAGGCAGTTTCTTCTAACAGACCAAAATGCGCCCAAAATCAAGTGTGTGGCTCTGTTCTATTCACCAGTCTAATCATATTTATATATAGAGATAGATATACATATACATATAGATATTTTTTTCTTTCTTTTCTGCCTGGTTTCAGGTCTCTTCTGACTTGGCTAGGGTATATTTTTCTGGGGTCATTGCTACCCTTTTAGTATTTTGTTCTTTCATTCATCTATTCTTATCTGTATAAAATCACAAGTCAGAAAAACTCACCTCAAAAAAACAAAAACAAAAACAAAACAAGAGGCAGTACTGATGGCTAGGAACCTAATCAATAGGGACATTAGTAATATCTCAGAACTAGAGTTCAGAATGACAATGATCAAGGTGCTGGTTGGGCTCAATAAAAGCATGGAAGATATTGGAGGATCTCTTTCTGGAGAAATGAAAGAACTAAAATCTAACCAACTGGAAATTTTAAAAGTTATTAATGAGATACAATAAAAATTGGAGGCTCTTACTGCTAGGATAAATGAGGCAGAAGAGAGAATTAGTGATATAGAAGACCAAATGATGGAAAATAGAGAAGCTGAGGAAAAGAAAGAGAAACAACTACTGGACCACAAGGGGAGAATTTGAGAGATAAGTGACACCCTAATATAAAACAATATTAGAATAATCTGGATGCCAGAAGAAGAAGAAAGAGAGAGGGGCAGAGGCATATTGGAGCAAATTATAGCAGAGAATTCTCCTAATTTGACAAAGGGAACAAGTTTCAAAATCCATGAGGTACGGAGACCCCTCTCAAAATCAATAAAAATAGGTCCTCACCCCATCTTCTCATAGTAAAACTTACAAGTCTCAGTGACAAAGAGAAAATCCTGAAAGCAACTCAAGAGAAGACGTCTGTAACATACAATGGAAGAAATATTACATTGGCAACAGACCTATCCACAGAGACCTGGCCAGAAAGGACTGGCATGATATATTCAGAGCACTAAGTGAGAAAAATATGCAGCCTAGAATACTATATCCAGCTAGGTGTTCATTGAAAATAAAAGGCGAGATAAAAAGCTTCCAGAACAAACAAAAAATTAAGAATTTGCAAACAACAAACCAGCCCTACAGGAAATATTGAAAGGGATCCTCTAAGCAAAAAGAGAACCTAAAAGTAATAGACCAAAAAGGAACAGAGACAATATACAGTAACAATCACCTTACAGGCAATACAATACTAAATTCATATCTTTCAGAAGTTACCCTGAATTTAAATGGGCTAAATGCCCCAATCAAAAGACACAGGGTATCAGAATGCAGAATAGATTTAAAAACAAGATCCATTGATATGCTGTCTCCAAGAAACTCATTTTAGATCCAAAGACACCTCCAGATTGAAAGTGAGGGGGTGCAAAACCATTTCCCATACTAACAGACATCAAAAGAAAGCTGGGGTGGCAATCCTTATATCAGACAAATTAGAGTTTAAGCCAAAGACTATAATAAGAAATGAGGAAGGACATTATATTATACTTAAGGGTCTATCCAAGAAGAAGATCTAACTATTTTATTTATTTTTTATTTCTTTTAAAGATTTTTATTTTATTTACTTGACAGAGAGAAACACAGCCAGAGAGGGAACACAAGCAGGGGGAGCGAGAGAGGGAGAAGCAGGCCTCCCGCCGAGCAGAGAGCCCGATGTGGGGCTCAATTCCGGGTCCCGGGATCATGACCTGAGCTGAAGGCAGTCGCTTAACCAACTGAGCCACCCAGGTGCCCCAATCTAACTATTTTAAAAATCTATGCTTCTAACATAGGGAGCAGCCAATCTATAACTCAATTAATAACTAAATCAAAGAAACACATCAGCAATAATATAATAATAGTAGGGTACTTTCACACCCTCCTCACTGAAAAGGACAGATCACCTATGCAAAAGATCATTAAGTAAATAAAGGCTTTAAATGACACACTGGACCAGATGGTCATCACAGATATATAAAAAACATTCCATCCCAAAGCAACAGAATACACACTCTTCTCTAGTGCACATGGAACATTCTCCAGAATAGATCACATCCTGGTTCACAAATGAGGTCTCAATTGGTACCAAAAGATTGGGATCATTCCCTGCATATTTTCAGACCGCAATGCTTTGAAACTAGAACTTAACCACAAGAGGAAAGTTAGAAGTCAAATAAACGGAGGTTAAAGAGTATCCTACTAAAGAATGAATGGGTCAACCAGAAAATTAAAGAAGAATTTTTTAAAAATCATGGAAATGGCGCCTGGGTGGCTCAGTTGGTTAAGCGACTGCCTTTGGCTCAGGTCATGATCCCGGAGACCCAGGATCGAGTCCCTCATCGGGCTCCCCGCTCGGCGGGAAGCCTGCTTCTCCCTCTCTCACTCCCCCTGCTTGTGTTCCCTCTCTTGCTGTGTTTCCCTCTGTCAAATAAATAAAATATTTTAAAAAATAAAAAATAAAAATCATGGAAACAAATGAAAAATGAAGACACAACTGTTCAAAATCTTTGGGATCCAGCAAAGGTGATCCTGAGAGGAAAGTATATAGCAATACAAGCTTTTCTCCAGAAAAAAAGAAAGGTCTCAAGGACACAACTTAACCCTATACCTCAAGGAAATGGAGAAAGAACAGCAAGGAAAGTCTAAATCCAACAGGAGAAGAAAAATAATAAAGATTGAGCAGAACTCAATGAAATAGAAACCAAAAGAAAGTAGAACAAATCAACAAAACTAGGAGCTGGTTCTTTGAAAGAATTAACAAGATTGATAAACATCTAGCTAGACTTATCAAAAAGAAAAGAGAAAGGACCCAAGTTAATAAAATCATGAATGAAAGAGGAGAGGTCACAACCAACACCAAAGAAATACAAACAATTATAAGAGCATATTATGAGCAACTATATACTAGCAAATTGGACAATCTGGAAGAAATGGATGCATTCCTAGAGACATATAAACTACCAAAACTGATCCAGGAAGAAATAGAAAACCTGAACAGACCCACAACCAGTAAGGAGATTGAAGCAATCATCAAAAATCTCCCACCAAACAAGAGTCCAGAGCCAGAAGGCTTCCCAGGGAAATTCTACAAAACATTTAAAGAAGAACTTCCAAACTCATTTTATGAGGCCAGCATTCCCTTGATCTCAAAACCAGAAAAAGACCTCATCAAAAACCTCCATCATTACAGACAAAATCCTTTTGAATCTGGATGCAAAAATTCTATCAAAATACTAACCAATAGGATCCAATAGTACAATAAAAGGATTATTCATCAGGACCAAGTGGGCTTTATTCCTGGGCTACAAGGTTGTTTCAGTGATACACTGCAAATCAATTAATGTGATACACTACATTAATAAAAGAAAGAACAAGAACCCTATTATACTCCTAATAGATGCTAAAAAAGCATTTGACAAAGTACAGCAAACTTTCTTGATTAAAACTCTTCATGGTGTAGGGATAGAGGGTACATACCTCAATATCACAAAAGCCATCTATAAAACCCACACTGAATATCATTCTCAATGGGGAAAAACTGAAAGCCTTCCCCCTAAGGTCAGGAACATGGTAGGGCTGTCCACTATCACTAACGCTATTCAACATAGTACTAGAAGTCCTAGCCTCAGCAACCAGACAACAAAAGAAATAAAAGGCCTCTGAATCAGCAAAGAAGAGGCAAACTCTCACTCTTTGCAGATGATATGATACTTTATGTGGAAAACCCAGAAGACTTGATGCTAAAACTGCTAGAACTCATACAGGAATTCAGCAAAGTGTTTGGATATAAATTCAATGTACAGTAATCCATTGCATTTCTTTTTTAAAAAAGATTTTATTTATTTATTTGGCAGAGAGAAACACAGCTAGAGAGGGAACACAAGCAGGGGCAATGAGAGGGAGAAGCAGGCTTCCCGCTGAGCAGGGACCCTGATGCAGAACTCAGTCTTGGGACTCCAGGATCATGACCTGAGCCGAATGCAGTGGCTTAACCAACTGAGCCACCCAGGTGCCCCTGGAAGAACAAATATTGTGAAAATGTCTGTGCTACCTAAAGCAATCTATACATTTTTTTTTTAAAGATTTTATTTATTTGACAGAGAGAAACACAGGCAGAGAGGGAACACAAGCAGGGGAGTGAGAGAGGGAGAAGCAGGCTTCCCGCCGAGCAGGGAGCCCCATGTGGGACTCGATCCTGGGTCTCCGGGATCATGACCTGAGCCGAAGGCAGTCGCTTAACCAACTGAGCCACCCAGGCGCCCCAGCAATCTATACATCTAATGTAATCCCTATCAAAATACCATTAATTTTTTCAAAGCAATGGAATAAATAATCCTAAAATTTATATGGAATCAGAAAAGACCCTGAATATCCAAAGGAATGTTGAAAAAGAAACCAAAGTTGGTGGCATCACAATTCCAAACTTCAAGCTGTATTACAAAGCTGTAATTAGCAAGACAGTATGGTACTGTCACAAAAACAGACATAGATGAATGGAACAGAACAGAGAGCCTAGAAATGGCCCCTCAACTCTATGATCAATTCATCTTCAACAAAGCAGGAAAGAATGTCCAGTGGAAAAAAGGACAGTCTCTTCAACAAATGCTGTTAGGAAAATTAGACAGCCACATGCAGAAGAATGCAACTGGACCATTTCCTTCTACCACACACAAAAACAGACTTGAAATGGATGAAAGACCAAATGTGAGACAGAAATCCATCAAAATCCTTGAGGAGAACACAGGCAGCAACATTGTCGACCTCAGCCTCAGCAACTTCTTCCTAGAAACATCGCAAAAGGCAAGGGAAGCAAGGAAAAAATGAACTATTGGGATTTCATCAAGACCAAAAGCTTTTGCACAGCAAAAGAAACAGTCAACAAAATCAAAAGATAACCGACAGAATGGGAAAATATATTTGCAAATGATATATCAGATAAAGGGCTAGTATCCAAAATCTACAAAGAACTTATCAAATTCAACACCCAAAGAACAAATAATCCATTCAAGAAGTGGGCAAAAGACATGAACAGGCATTTCTCCAAAGATGACAGCCAAATGGCCAACAGACACATGAGAAAGTGCTCAACATCACTCAGCATCAGGGAAATACAAACCCAAACCATAGTAAGATACCACCTTATACCAGTTAGAATGGCTAAAATTAACAAGTCAGGAACCAACAGATGTTGGCAAGGATGCGGGGAAAAAACCCTCCTACATTGCTGGTGAGAATGCAAGCTGGTGCAGCCACTCTGGAAAACAGTATGGAAATTCCTCAAAAAGTTGAAAATAGAGCTACCCTATGACCCAGCAATCTCACTACTGGGTATTTACCCTAAAGGTACAAATGTAGTGATCCGAAGGGGCACATGCAACCAAATGTTTATAGGAGCAATATCCATAATAGCCAAACTATGGAAAGAGCCTAGATGTCCGTGAATAGATGAATGGATAAAGAAGAAGTGATACACACACACACACACACACACACACACACACGCACTGGAATACTATGTAGCCATGAAAGAGAATGGAACTCCTGCCATTTGCAACAACCTGAATGGAACTGGAGGGTATTATGTTGAGTGAAATAAGTCAGTGAGAGAAAGACAAGTATCATATGATCTTTCTGATATGAAGAATTTGAGAGGCAGGGCGGGGGGTCATGTGGGGTAGGGAGGGAAAAAAATGAAATAAGATGGGACCAGGGAGGGAGACAAACCATAAGAGACTCTTAATCTCGGGAAACAAACTCAGGGTTGCTGGGGGTGGGAGGGAGGGATAGGGTGGCTGGCTTATGGAAAAGATAAAATTTAATTAAAAAATGAATGAAATAGTTTTGTTCTTTGGTTCCCCTGGGACTACACCTGCTTGGTTTTCTCACCACATTTTCAGCTACTTTGTTTTGTTTTGCAGGTATATCCTCTACAATAAAGTTGTTAAATATTAGCTAATTTTAAAGTTACTCTTGGAAATCACAAATTAAGAGGAAGCTGAAAATAAGAATGTATTTCAGACACCTAGAACAGAGCTTGGTCCGTAGAATGTGCCCAGGAAATATTTGTTGAATGAATTAAAGACTCATGAATTAAAACTCAAGCAAGCAGCAGTGTGGGTGTTAGTACTCATTCCTACATTAGGTTTACTCCCATGACTCCATGACTATTCAAAACTGAACCTCTCACATACAGCTAGAACACTTAATGGGTTATTATCAGTGAAACAGTAGACTAGAAAAAATTTCCCTTGCAGCAATCAACACATTTTTCTGCTTCTAGGAAAAAAGTCATTTTTTGAGAATTCTTAACTGGAGCTGTCTTTGCCTTCATACACAAAATTTGTGTCATCGATGGGTGAAATAGGTGATAGAAATTAAGGAGGGCACCTGTTGTGATGAGCACTGGATGTTGTTTGGAATTGTTGAGTCATTTATTATACATATGAAACTAATATAAGACTGTGGGTTAACTGTACTAGAATTAAAAGGAAAACTTAATAAAAATAAACTTTATGAAAAAAACATTACAAATAGTTGTGTCATCTGGGAAACTGAAAGCTAATACATTAATATAAACATTATGCTCCATAAATAGCACCCATGGGCAGAATGAATACATCTCTTAAAAGGGTCACATCCTCAATATGGATAGTACTAGTGTCCCTTAAATAAAGTCTTCTTGAACATCGCTCATAATCCAAAAACAAATGAACAAACAAAAACAACCACATACAAGTCACTTCATCAAAATTAAAATTTATTGTGCTCCAAAGGATATTATCAAGACAGTGAAAAGATGTCTCACAGAATGGCAGGAAGTAGTTGCAAATCATACCTCTGAAAAAGGACTTGTATCCAGAATATATAAAAACATTTATTCTCAAAAATACAAACAGCATAACTCAATTAAAAATGAGTAAAGATCTGGGGCGCCTGGGTGGCTCAGTTGGTTAGGTGACTGCCTTCGGCTCAGGTCATGATCCTGGAGACCAGGGATCGAGCCCCACATCAGGCTCCCTGCTCAGCGGGAGGCCTGCTTCTCCCTCTCTCACTCCCCCTGCTTGTGTTCCCTCTCTGGCTGTGTTTCCCTCTGTCAAATAAATAAAATCTTTAAAAAAAAAATGAGTAAAGATCTGAAGAGACATACAAAGTTCTACAAATAGTCAATAAGTACATGAAACTCGATATCATTAGTCATCAGGGAAATCAAATGAAAGCACAATGAAAGACTACTTCATATTCACTAAGATGTCTATAATGGAAAAGACATTAATAAGTATTGATGAAGATATAAAGAAATGGAACACTGATGCCCTTCTAGTGGGAATGTAAATTAGTGCGTCCACTCTAGAAAAATCTAACAGTTACTTAAAAGCTTAAACATAGTGTTACATATGACTCATCAATTCCACTTCTAGGTATATATACCCAGGAGAAATGAAAATTTTGTGTCCACACATGAACACATCATGTTCATTATAATGTCAAAAAGTGGAAATAACTCAAGTGCCCATCAACTGATGAATGGATAAATAAAATGTGATATAGCCATACAACATTATATTACTTGACAAAAAGGAATGAAGTACTGATAAATACTAAAACATGGATGAGGGGCACCTGGGTGGCTCAGTTGGTTGGGCAACTGCCTTCGGGTCGGGTCATGATCCTGGAGACCCAGGATCGAGCCCCACATCGGGTTCCCCGCTCAGCGGGAAGCCTGCTTTTCCCTCTCTCAACTCCCCCTACTTGTGTTCCCTCTCTAGCTATGGTTCTCTCTGTCAAATAAATAAATAAATATTTTTTAAAAATCATGGATGAACCTTAAGAACACAATTCTAAGTGGAAGATGCCAGTCACAAAACACTATGTATTGTATGATTCCACTCAGATGAAATATCCAGAATAGTCAAATCTATATATAGAAAAAGTAGAGTCGTAGTTGCGCAGGGCTGCATGAGAGGGGTGGGAGGAAATGAGGAGTGACTTTTATGTAGTAAAAGGGCTATTTCTGAAGTGATAAAAACACTGTAAAATTGATTGTGGTGGTGGTACAAGTCTGCAAATATTCTTTAAAAAAATTCATCTGTACATTTTAAATGCATGAATTGTATCCATAGTCCTGTAATACATATTAGTCTTCACCACTTATAGTGGTTCTACTATGAATCCTAAATGATATACTTTCTCTGGCGATTAGCACCATTTTCCCTGTTTCCCCATTATTTTGAAAAATGCCTTGAAGATGGAAATTGGGTCCTACCTGAGTTTGTTTTCTTACCACTAAGAAGAGTACCTAGTAATTTGGAACACAGAAAAATCTCATCCCATTGTTTTTTTTAAAGGACAGATGACTTAAGGGCTGCATAAGGGTCAAATAACCATGCTCACTGGTGGTTTTTGCATGATTCAAAGCAGGGGTGTCATGTTTTTAATAATGTAGAGTATTAAAGGCCCATATCAGCTCCCATAATCAATATTATTTAAAAAGCTATTATACAGGGTTCCTGGGTGGCTCAGTTGGCTAAGAGACTGCCTTCCACTCAGGTCATGATCCTGGAGTCCTTGGATGGAGCCCAATGCAGGGCTGGGAGTGGGAGGCCTGCTTCTCTTTCTCTCACTCCCCCTGCTTCTGTTCCCTCTCTGGCTGTGTTTCTCTCTGTCAAATAAATATGTAAAATCTTTTTTTAAAAAAGCTATTATACTACAAAAAACAAAACAAAACAAAACAAAAAAACAAGAAATCAGGACTCTAAGAGTCAACAGATAGACTTAGCCCTTAAGAACTTCCAACAACATAACCATTATTTGGATTCTGAAACCCACAGCTCTCTCCTACCTAAGATCATCATAAACCTATTTCTCCTTTTCAGAACTGGCTTTCCTTCTTTCACTTCCTTCCTCAGGCCATGAGCTAGTTCCCTTTAACTTGCACATCTGTGCCTTTCTTCGAGTGTTGCTGAGTTCTTTCCTGTCTTGATTGTAAGCCCAGCCAGTATTCCTGCCTCCTACCATGGTAACAGGGGCAGTAATGGTGTCACTTTCTCGATGCTGGTCATAAAAGTCCCTAAGAGACCTTGATACCCCAAAAACCTATGCCTGGTCTTGAGGGCAGGGAAAGAAAAGACCCACTAAATAATCATGAACTACAAAGCAGCTGTCAGGGTAAGTAACAGCCATGATGCTTCCTTTTCCAGTTCCTTCACTCACTGGATTCCATTCTCTACTTTTTACACACTGGTGATCACCAGGGTTTGTCCTTAAATTCCTTCTCTGTGAATACTCTTTCCTGTGTATTCTTCTCCAAACCAAAGTTAATCACCACGCTGTGTGTTTTTTTTTAATTGTAGTTGACACATGATGTTCCATTAGTTTCAGGTGTACAACATAGTGATTCAGTAAGTCTATACATTATGTGGTGCTCACCACAAGTGTACACCTGCCACCACACATACAATTGCATGTTTTTAATTCTTAAAATTACTTTCTTTAGTTTAAATCTTTCTCCTAAACCCCAGGGATTTATATCCAGCTTCCTACTCTGCATTTTCCAGTAACAAACACATCCAACACATCAAAGCCCAGGCTAGATATATTACATTTCCGGCAGGACAACTAACTGATAGACAGGGCATCCTGGCAGATTCTACCCTCTCCTTTCCCTCCTTCCATTCACCAATCACCAAACACTTGATTCTTGCCTGGCCACATAACCTTTCCCAAATAGGAACCTCCGTAAGGACAAATATGATCGAGTTAATCAGAAATTCAATCAAATATTCCCCTTGTACAAGCAGATTTGGAAGATAAATTTGAAGGCCTATCATTCCAGCAGGTCACAGGTTTGGGCTGCTTCTACAAACCAGAATCAACCACGCTGTACGGTTTCAGGTAGACATCTCACATTGCAGCCCGCTGGTTTTCCAGATAAGCAATCGAAGAGCAGTAAAGGGTCTGGTGGACTCTTGCTAGGAACGGCAAGACGACAACCACCACCTTATTTTGAGTTTTGGAAAATATTCAATTTGGGCTCTCTTTGGATGGAATGGATGTCTATGCCTCTGGAGCGCAAGGATCCCCGGGCTGCAACTTTGCATCTTTCGGAGGGGCACTTGTGCCTGTGGGGTAAACGGTGTCTGGAGCGGAGAGCGCAGTAGCTCTTCTCACGCGGCCGGGGATCCCAGGCGGGGCCTAGATTCCGCACGGAGAAGGGATCGCTGCGGTGGACCCCGGCCTCAGGAAGAGCATTCTGGCCCGGCATTGCGATCCTAACACACCTCCGGATACCATTCTGTTCCATGTGAAATGCCCTAGTGAGAAGCGCAGTAGCTTTTTTTCCCCACAAAGTGCCTGGGTAAGAACCGCCCGAGCAAGCTACTCCTGACAAAAGAGCCTGTCAAAGCCAGACTGGGGCACCCGGATCTCTTGAAGCTCTTTACTGGCGGTGGCATCTTCGGTGTTCTTGTATTGGTCCACAGAAGGTCCGACTTGCCCGGAAGCTGATCTAGAAATAGGTCCAGGCTGGAACGGGCCTCTGCCTAGATGGATTTAGGCTTGGACCGTATTAACTTTGGCGCTAAACAGGAGGAAAACAACAAAACAGAAAGAACTGGGCTCGTCCGGGATTTGAACCCGGGACCTCTCGCACCCAAAGCGAGAATCATACCACTAGACCAACGAGCCGGCCTCAAGTATCTGTTTTCCTCTTTTATAATGTTCATTCATCCTATTACCTACATCACACTGTTTTTGATGCTAATCATAAGCCCAGCGATTTCCTCCAGACCCCAAGAACATCAAGGTGGCGCATTCGGAGGAACCTGACCCAGACGGTTCTGGAGGTAGGAATGTTCATAAAGAAGCTCAGGCTGAGCTGCGAGTCTGTCCGTGGACCCTCCCGAGGTCTGGCTGGTTTTGGGGTTAAGTCCAGAACCATCGCAGGCCTCCAGGGGTGTAAGGGTACAGGAACAATAAGAACCACCGACCTCACTAAGAGGCAAAGCTTATCTCCAGGAGGAGTGGAAGACATGGAGGTCAAATCCTAGTACCACTGCTAAGTCCGCTCTGCTCTCTCTCTCTCTCGCTCTCTCGCTCTCTCTCTCTCAACCCTTGCATGTATGCTTTGGCTGTTTGCTTTCAGCCTTATTTAGTGAACTTTGTGCTTTAGGTATAGATTTAAGGTACTGTTCATGGGCAGGCAGAAGGTAACCTCAGGGAAGAGTTGCCTGCTTCCCATACCCTCTTTTAAAGAAGACTGGATCCGCAGCTTCTCTATCATCCAGGGAGGGCATTGTCCTTTCTCTGCAGGGCTTTCTGCTTGGGGAACGATGTTCTTGGACTCTGGCTTGTCTGCCTTGGTCACATTGTCTACCCTGCATCCAACATGTTCCTGGCATAGGCTACAAACTCGGTAAATAGCTATTGAATCTCCTGAACTGGGCACCAGATTCCTGGGAAACCTATCAAAGAAGAGAAAAGGAAAAGAGAAACACACCCTTTCCAACTTTCCCAGGACTGTCCACTTTCTATTTGCTCTGGACTTCAGGCCGGCCATTTACAAGAGTCTGGGGTCCCAGAGAGAAGCTGCCTCTCGCACTCCAAGCTGCTAGCAGAGCAGTAAAGGACCAAGGGAAGGGTTTGCTCTCTTAGCCAGTGGGCTTCAGGAGACCTGGAAGAATCTCAGGCCTGGGTGGACTGTGGCCGAGCCTGATTCCTAGGAAAGGTTTGGAAAGGAGGGGAGAGAGGTCTGGAAGCCTTCCCGTCCTCACTGCCTGGGCCCCCAAGTTCTGAGGACCAGACAGGTATGAACTGTGCTTGGAGAAAGCCACCTTCCTTTAAAAACAAAACAAAACAAAACAAAACCCCAGTGGTATCTATAAGAGCTGGAGAAGTTTGTTTTATGAGTCCAAGCAGATTGGAGACCATGAAGCTGCTGCCATGTCTTCCATCCTTCTCTTCTGTAAGGCACCCTCCTCCTCCCGGCATTGACCCCAGGCCTTCCTCCACTGGGTAGCCCTGCTGTGGCCCCAGCTCAGGGACTTGTCGGGACTGAAGCTGACAAGCATGTACCATGGCGCTACCAATACTCTTGCAGAGACTTACATCTCTGGAATTAGTTTAGGCTTAGTGAAGAACAGGTTTCATTGTCACTCTCTTGTTTGAGGGTACTTCCTTCAAAACAAATTCCTTTCAAATCTGAATTGTCTGTTAAACATCAAATGTAAAAACCAGTTGGCTGCAGTTTTTTTAAAACAAGAGATTCAAGAGTAAAAACCACATTGGGGGCTTGGCTCCATAGCTCAGGGGTTAGAGCACTGGTCTTGTAAACCAGGGGTCGCGAGTTCAAATCTCGCTGGAGCCTTAAGTGGGTTGCATGTTTCCCCGCATTATTTTTTTTGTCCACTTACTAAAATGGACCTGGAGTTTAAAAAATAAAAATAAAAATAAAATAAAACAACAACAAAAAAAACCACTGTGTGATATTTCTGGGAAAATCGGAGCCTCGAGATCAGGACAGAATCTGGGTTCCTGTGATCCTGAGGAAAAAGTGAGGTGTCTGTACTTTTCAGTGGACAGAAGAGGAAGCAGATTACTCAAATCTCTGCTGGAAGACAGAATGGGGCTGTAGGAGTCGACACCTCGGTGTTTGCAGAACAAGACAACATAGGCCCATTGATAGCCATGACCCCCGCGGCGTGAAGTCCTACGCACCTCCCAAGTGCAGCCCGCCAGGCGCCGGCTTTCTCCCGCGCCTCCGCAGCCACCGGTTCTCGGGTTAATCCTGCAGCGTAATCCCGAAGGTGGGCGACGCCCCCGATCCGGCTTCCACACTCACTTTCTCAAACTCGGAGGCCGCGTCGCATGTCCCAGGCTAGTCCCCAGGATTCCATGTGTTACCGATAAAACTCTCTGGGGACTTGGTGGACTTAACTTTAGTCTGAATCTTATATACAAAGAAGCCAGACGTCTCACTAGCTGTTATTGCCACAAAAATCTATATCAAGGCGTAGCTGTCGCGCCCTTCGATAGCTCAGTTGGTAGAGCGGAGGACTGTAGAATAAAATAGCTGCTGTCATCCTTAGGTCGCTGGTTCGATTCCGGCTCGAAGGAGGTGCATCATGTTTTGACGACATCTCCTACTCAACTTCTGAAAGTTTTATCCTCCCAACCGAATGACCTGAAACATTTACTATGATTCTATTTTCAGGCAACAAGAAAGCAGCTTTCCTCCAACCAAGAAACTTCCCTTATCTTCTTTGTGATCATGTGGTGGATGTGCTGCGGTTTACTCGGTTTACTGGGAAATGTACTCTAATTGCTTTCCTATTAGATTTGAATCTTGTTACTTCTTAAACTTTGGTGCCAGTTTACGTTAATTAAATACTGGGGTAACATCCCTCAACCTCACCAGACACCTACACTTTTTCATAAGCGGGAATAATGTATACTAGAGAAATCAGAGGTTAAGGAGAAATACATTAGAAAGTCTGCTCTTGGAAAGGATAAATACACAATAGAGAATAAGAAATGCAAAAGCCTAAATATGAATATGGAGCTGTTCCTTCATTAATAAGAAAGAAATACTAATTTAAACGAGAGGATATTGTTTCATCACCAAATTAGAAAGTGATTAATATTTAATACTGATCACCGTGTAGTGGGAAGGGCATTCTTATAGAAGGTCAGTAGTTTCTGGAGGACACTAAGCATGTAAATCAAGAACCTTAAAAAAGATAGTGCTTGGTCAAGTATTCTATTCTACTTCTATAAATTTATCATTTATACATGAAAAAAGGAAATATGGCAAAATATACTTATTTGTAGGTGATTTGTATTCTTTATATTTTTGTGTTTTTCAAAATATATCACATGTATACATTACATTAATTTAAAAACCTGTTTTACCTTTACAAAATGAAGGTTAAACATACTCTGTGCCACTGTAGAAGACAATTTGGCAGTTTCTTACAAAACTAAACACACTCTTATCATGCAATGTGGGAATCACGTTCCTCGGTAACTACCTCAATGAGCTGAAAAGTTGTGTCCACAGAAAAACCAAAATAAACTGTGGTACATTGATACAAATGGGATATTTACTCAGCACTAAAAAGAGGGAAACAGCAAGCCATGAAATGATAGGGAGAAACTTTAAATGCATATTACTAAGCACAAGAAGCCAATCTGAAAAGGCTACATACTGTTATGATTCCAAATATGTGACATTCTGGAAAATGCAAAATTATGGAGACAGTGAAAAGATCAGTGGTTTCAAATGGTTAAAGGGAGGGAGGGATGCACTGGCAGAGCACACTTTTTAGGGCAGTGAAACTATTCTGTATGATACCAGAGTGTAATGGTGGATATATGTCATTACACAGTTGTCAAATCCCATAAAGTGCATAATACAACGAGTAACTCCTCATGTAAACTATGGACCTGAGTTGAAAATGATATATAATTGTTGGTTCATTCATTGTAACAAAGGTATCTCACCAGTGCAGGAGATTGAAGATAAGATGGCTGTGCAGTGGGGAGGGAGGAAAGAGAGTAGGTAGGAGCTCTGTATTTTCTTACCCAATTTTGCTGCAAACCTAAAACTGCTAGTCTTAGTCAGTTCAAGCTGCTGTAACAAAAATGTATTACACCAAAAACGTATTGCTCCCAATTCTGGAGACTGAGAAGTCCAAGATCCAGATGCAGACAGCTTTGGTATTTGGCCGTGACCTGCGTATTGGCTTGTAGACAACTGCCTTGCTGCTGTAGCCTCACATGGCTAAGAGAGAAATCTCACCGTTTCTAAGAAAAATATGGTTTCTTTTGTGAAGACCTCAGGTGCCCAAGATTTTCTTAGTGAGAGGTGGGTGAAAAGGAAGGGAACATCAAAGAGGAGCCATCAAAGTGAAATGAAGGGGCCCTGAGAGAACATGGAAGAAGAGGGAGGGAGCAAGTCATAAAAAGGAAGGCACAATCAAAAAGTGACGTGGAAAACCCCAAGAACTTGGTTCTTTCAGAGTCTTAGTTCCCTCTTCCATTTGTTTCACTCATTCCTCATGACACCCCTGGGAAGTTCTCTACCTTCTCCAGGGGAGCTGCCTGCTCAAATCCAGGGGTAGGACTGTAAGTAACAGGGGCTGTAAATGGCTGGAAAATGCAGTGGAAAAGTCCTTCTAAGAGGACACCACTAAGCAGTCCCCGAGTATATCCTCTCCTCTTTTGCACTCCAACTCAGGTTCTGCACAGGTATTGCAGTTGAGTGGTTTAGATACCCGGACATTCTCCAAGATAAAAATTCCTTCCACTTGGAAGGAACTGGGGAGTGGCTAAACCAGCACCATTCACAGCACACACTCTGTGGGCCCCATGCAAGGAGTCAGTCAAGAATCAGCTTGGAAGTGTTTGGAATCACAAACCCACCTGCAAAGTCAAATTCAAAACAGCTGTTTACCTACCCAACACCACCCCATGAAGCAATGATGTGTGAGTGAAAGCTTGATGCCTGAGAAGTATTGGCTTTCTAATTCATTCATCCTATTCAGTTACAAAAGTAATGTAATTAAAATAAAAATCGGGTGTGTGCAGATTATTTCTCAGAGTATAGAGCTTCAACTCTTAAATGAGCGTCAGGTGTGGGCTATGGAGGAGGGGGGCAGCCAGTTTCTGGGAAGTCTTCCTGACCAAATGATGCCTAAGCCACCTCTTAAGTATGAATCAGTGTAAGTGTGGATTTTAGGAGGAAGACCAAAAACCTTCCCGATTGAGGGAACACAAAAGCAGTGCAAAAGCCTAGACAAGAAGGCCCAGAGCAAATACTAAGCCTGCGAGGGAATATCAGAAGAGCAGGAGGATCTCAAGCAGTAAACCAAGGTGGTTTGACGTGCAAATAGAGAAATCCGTTTCCGCTAGGAACTTTCCAACGGGGAAGAGGAATTTTAAATAGATATTGGTACTTAGTCTTTTTCAAACTCCCTTCTAACAAACAGCACTACTTGGGATTTGTAGCTAGATTAAAAGGCAGCGATGGCAGCGGTGGGATTCGAACCCACGCCTCCGAAGAGACTGGAGCCTAAATCCAGCGCCTTAGACCGCTCGGCCACACTACCACCCGCTGCAGAGACTTTTTTTTCTCCTTCATCTCTAAGTTATTTACCCATCCCAGCCTGCAGGCTCAAAATTCGAATTTTTTTCATCATGGTTAGTAGGGTTCCCTGCAAAGTTTACATTTACCCCAACGGATCTGAGCAAATACAGAAAAGGAGGAATCATCGAATTCTCACACTCCTGGGAAGTGAGCCACAAGGTAGTTAGCAATTATTAGTGCGAATGTCCTTGGGAGATTTCTACCTTTTCTCTAACCTAGGCAATAAGACGCAGGAAAAAAATTATTATACGTAATTAGAGAAGCTTAAGTAAGGAGGTCCTTGCAGTTGAGTCGTTAGCGGGTGGCTGAGTCTCAGTGCGAATGAAGTCGGAGTTCAGATCCAGCAGGAGGCGCCCTTTCGTTCACAGATCTGGCCAGCCTGCAGCCGCGTTCCCGGGAACTCCTTGGTCGCCTCCTCCTGCAGGGTCAATCAGAATGGAAAGACTGGGTCTAGTTGGGGCCGTCTTGGTCAGTAACCAGCGTACTGCTGTAGTATCCGAACCATTTCCCTTAGATAGGGACCAAAGTGCTCCCTCCCCAAGGGAGGGTGCATTACAGGCTCGTCCCCAGCCCACAAAGGGGTGGGTTCCGGGCTTCCCTTGGGTCCAGACGCCTCTAGTGCCATGCGATTTCCTTTTAAAGGAGCAGGGGGAAAGCTAGGAAAGTTTCATGAATGACACCTGCCGTCTCCTGACCCAAAGTAAGATCTCGTACCTGTCCATGAACTCTACTCGACTCAAAGCCCTGGATTCTATCTTATCTATACTCTTTTTTTTTTTTTTCCTGTTTCTAGTTGGCCATTTCTGGGTCTCTGGAATCAGAAATTCTCCCAAGAGTCTACGTTTCCGAACTTCAAGGGTCCCTCCTTCCCCTCTCCCACCTCCTGCTTCTCCTTGCCTGAGGTTCTCTGAGGTCTTTCCCTAAATCATGGTGGCCTGAGGGGTGGGGGCTGGGAGTGTGCGCAGAGAGAAGTTGTTCTTCACTGGATCTTCACCGGGCGAAGGTCCCGCTAGCTCGCGTCCTCGCTCGTCCGGGAGGGGGAGACGAACAGAAAAGATGTTTTAGAAAAGTTGTTTGGAAATAGGGCAGGGAGCATCTGGTGGCTGTGGACCGAGGCGGGAAAGTGAGACCAAGAGAAGGCTGGGGCGCGCAAAGGAAAGGGCCTGGACGGACCGGCGGCGGGGTCTTCTTGGGCGCGGCTTCAGCATCCCATCACCGCCAGACAGGCGGGCTGCTGGGCCACACGCCCTCCACCCCCCACCTCCACCCCTCCTTGCAGACAGCATATTAAGTGCCGCCTATTTGCTTTCTGCTTTCCTCTCTCTAGTTCTAGTTCATGGGCACTCTGAGCTCCCTGGGCAGACGTGGGTGTCCACCTTTAGGCTCCAACGAAGTTCTTTTTCTCTCCAGAAGCTCCCAGAGTCAGGAGCCAGGCGCAGGCTCGGAGGTTGTCAGCAGGGAAGGCCAGTTGGGCACCGTCCACTGGTGAAATGGTCGAAGGTGTGGCTTCTGGGCCCTACACACTGGAGGCAGAGGGGTTCAAATACCCGTAGCCAGCCCTTTTGGCTGAAGGGTAGGACTTCTAAGAAAGTTCACTTTGTGTTTCAGAATGCTCAGAAAAATAGCGAATGGGAGCTGATTGCCTTCAGCAGCACGCATCGGTCTTTGCCACTTTGGAAAGAATGATGTGGGAAGACTTGTTAATATCAAGTTGGAGATAACCTAGAATTATGTGTAACCACCTCAGTAAGATAAGGAAGCATCAGTCCGAAAGGGAGAAAAGAACCTGGGGCTTTTTATTACTTGAAAGAAGTGGAGAGGAAATGGGAAGGAAGAGAACAAATATTTAAAATATTGGTTGAGAGGGCCTGGCTGGCTTGGTGGGTGGAGCATGAGACCCTTGATCTCAGGGTGGTGAGTTCAAGCCCCAGGCTGGGCAAAGAGCCTACTTAAAATAATTATTAAAATAAATTTTAAAAATTAAAATATCAGTTGAACTATTAAGCCTCCTACTGAGCCAGACAAGAAATTCGGGATCTATTAATAGGTCTTGGAAAAGTCTTATTGACACTTTTAATGAGAGCTCCAGATGTGATTACACAGGCAAACTTGTGTCTGTGTATTTTAGGACACATACACATTTGAATAGACCACAGTTTCTCTAACTATGTTTTAACCGAAAACAACAGAGATTCTCATCAGATGGAAGTGACCTGAGCCCTTCTTGATCAGGCCATAAAAAGAACCAGTCAACAGGAAAGAACCTGGTCATGACCACAGAGCTCCCTTTGATCCTGGGATGCTGAGTGGTTCAGCATCCAAACTGACGGACTTGAAAGCACTTGCTTATCAGCACAGAGTGTCTGCACTCTGTGGTACCTGGCTGAAGTTCCTTTTACTACCCAGTGTGCATGGCTTCCCCGATTCAATCACTGCATTGTGCTTGAGTTCTCATGCTTACCTGGGATCCTTCAGTGGAGGGAGGAACCTTGGTCTATTCCCCTCAATAAATGGATCCTATGTTGGACAGTACAGTTCGAATAAGAAATGCGCAGAGACTCACAAGCCAGGTGTCTCAGCTTTCCCAGTGGGGTACCCCAAACTTTGCCATCCACTTTATTGTCCTGTATCTGAAGCAAGTAGATAAGCCCCACTTTGGAAAGATACCTGATACAGATAAATGTGATGTGTCATAGCGTTAGCCCTTCCCTCTTCAGCACAGAATGCCCCTCTTCGGCACAGAATGCTAGTATTCTAGGCTCTAGCATTCTTCAGTACTGTTGGAGAGTTTAACCTTGAATTTCCTGTTATCCTTGTCTTGCTAATAGTCCATGATGAAAATTTATATACAAGCAGGAAATCCAAGGCCCTGATACTCATAGTTGCTCAAGGCACCAGCAGCATCAGCATCTCCTGGTAACTTATTAGGAATGCAGGATCTCAGGCCTCTTTTTTTTTTTTTTTTTAAGATTTTATTTATTTGACAGAAACACAGCTAGAGAGGGAACACAAGCAGGGGGAGTGAGAGAGGGAGAAGCAGGCTTCCCACCAAGCAGGGAGCCCGATGTGGGGCTTGATCCCAGGTCTCCAGGATCATGACCTGAGTCGAAGGCAGTTGCTTAGCCAACTGAGCCACCCAGGTGCCCCTTGAATTGGAGTCTTAACAAGCTCCCCAAAAGCTAGAGAACTTTGAGAAGTACTCTATATTCCAATCTGTGTATCAAATTCCATATGCTTAATTTCCCACCAGAATCCTTCTGGATCAGCTGAAGACTTGCATTACCCTGCAATGTAAAAGTTCTGTCCCTAGCTCTAAGAGAGAGCCACCCAGATATGGGCCTGTGGTCCCCTTCTGCATGTGCTATAAATATGTTGCTAAAATTAAATACTAGTAAATAATATGTTCCTTTCAATGAATGTAGCAGGTAGTCCTTTCAGGATTTATTGAGAACCCACTTAAATATTTAGTTCCTATATGGTCTCATATGTTAATTACATCATTCATCGCAGTAATGTAAAGTACTGTGATGTGTTTATAATTCCAACTTTTCTAAAGTAAATGTTCAGAGGAAAAGGAGAAGATGGTAATCACTTTCCTCACTTTCAACAGGGAGAATCAAATTTCTTATTTTTATTTTGTATTTTTCCCTTACAGTGTTCATCAGCTCAGGAAATCAGCCTACTATCTTTAAGTCAGACTTATAGGAACTCAGACCACCATCTCTAATAACAATCCAGGAAGCCAAACAATAATCTTGTAACAATCAGTCCCAAGTGGCCAAGACTTGATTAGTAACTGAAAGCTTTCCTAGTAGTTTCCTTGCTTCTAACTTAGGACCAAGTAGAAAAAGCCAGATATGCACCCTTAACCGATCACAGAGGGACACCCTACTTCTAGATCGATTGTCTACAGCTTCCCCAGGCCACAAGCCTCCAATCAAGACACACCTGAAACCTTCTTTTTTTCCACTATAAAGCTTTTCCTCTTCTCTCTCTGCCTTTGAGTCTCTGCCAAAATTCAAGTGATGACAGCTAACTTTCTTGCAATAGCAAGCTCTGAATAGCCTTTGCTTGTTGTCATTTAGTTGGTCTTCATTTATTTCCATACTAGAGTTAAAATTTTGCAAAATAAACAGTTTAGAGAAAATGGAAATACAGACAAATTTTAAAAAAAGGAATTAAAAAACAATCCTAATCACCAGTACGGGTCAAATTAGAAGTCCAGAACTTCTAATTGGCCAGAGCGCTCTGGAACATGCCTTTTTGATGTTGTTCTCTGGAATGGGCTAGTGGAATGGGCTCCTGAGTCAGGCCAACCCAAGTGGGCTAAGGGCACTGCATGGCTGGAAGAATTAGAGAGGTTGATATAAGATCCTGAGACAAACTTCAGGGGTAGGACATAGACTATATGTAGATAGGGTCTATTGGGTAAAAATTTTATTTATCCCATGAGAAGAGTGAGGAGCCTGCCCCTGAAGATGATCTCTGTGAATGAGAGACAAAGAAACATCAGGCCCATGGTCGTTGCCCTGGCTTCTCCTCTTGGAATGTTCCTTTGAGCATTTTAAATTCCTTTTAGATGTGTGACAGGCAGTCTATGGTTATATGGAAGAAATCAGTCCATATAGGGAAGAGAAGTGAGCTTCCTGAGTTGTGGCAGGATGAGGATGAGGAAACAGAGTCTAGAAAAAGGTAAAAGGAGCCAAGAATGCAACAGGAGAGTAAGAGAGGAGGAGAAACAGTGAGCAGGGAAGGGAGGAGAAAGCTGTTGGGGAGGCAGTTTTGACAAGTCAGATGTCTGAATAAAAGGACAATAATTAAGATGGTGATAACAATGATGGTAGCAATGAACCCTCATTTCCAAAACAAGGATACTTCCTCTCTGCAAGGTTAAGTAACTGACCCAGGTGTTTTCTAACCACTACCCTATATACTCAGTGTCTGGACACACCAACACAACATACCACTGATGAGTCAACATTTATTTTGGTTTGATTTTCCTGCCCCAGAGAAAAAGTTAAGTACCCTGGCATTTCCTTAAGAATTATGACACCTGTCTCTAGGCCCAAAAGGATGACCCATGCTGAAGACCTTGGAGGTTCCCACCAGTGAAATGTTTTTGCAGGCAAATGGGTTACAGCAACCGGTTCTGGATTCTCCAGAACAGAGCAGTCTGTTCAAAGCCTTGTGGTTCTCTTGCAGACAAGGAGGATACTGTCCAGTATCCTGAGCACCGCGGAAGCACAGGGAGAAGCAGCTGTCATCAAGCCACAGAAAAGCCTATGGCCCTGAACAGCGGGATATGTTCATCTTAGGACAACATTGTGAGCCCCCTCCAGGACTCATCCCTGAACCAAGAATATCTGCCATAAATGCCTGAT